>JASPKZ010007588.1:0-30000 GCA_030220185.1 Diploptera punctata
ACAAATTGCAATAATGAGTTTCAACTATCTCCCTAGTACACATTAGAATGGCATATAAATTTGATATCCTATGCGTTAACTATATTCTTCAAATAAAACATGGGTTTATGAGAGGTGAAATTGCGTAAACGCTTGGTTTTCTCCGAAACTACCAAAGCAAATTAATGAGTTGTCAATATCTATGTATACATTACATGGCCTTAATTTGAATCCTCAGCGTTACTATATTATCTTCAAATAAACCATGGTTTATTGATGGAGTGAAATTAGTAAAACGCTTGTTTCTCCGAAACTACCACATGCAAATTAATGAGTTGCAATATCTTATGTAACACATTACATGGCCCATATTTGATATCCTCAGCGTTACTAATCACTTGCAAATAAACATGGTTTATTGATGAGTGAAATTAGTAAAAACGCTGTTTTCTCCGAAACTACCAAATGCAAATTAATGAGTTTCAATATCTTATGTACACATTACATGGCCTATACTTTGATATCCATGCGTTACTATATCTCTTCAAATAAACATGGTTTATTGATGAGTGAAATTAGTAAAACGCTGTTTTCTCCGAAACTACCAAATGCAAATTAATGAGTTTCAATATCTTATGTACACATTACATGGCCATAATTTGTGATATCCTATGCGTTACTATATCTCTTCAAATAAACATGGTTTATTGATGAGTGAAATTAGTAAAACGCTGTTTTCTCCGAAACTACCAAATGCAAATTAACGAGTTTCAATATCTTATGTACACATTACATGGCCTATAATTTGATATCCTATGCGTTACTATATCTCTTCAAATAAACATGGTTTATTGATGAGTGAAATTAGTAAAACGCTGTTTTCTCCGAAACTACCAAATGCAAATTAATGAGTTTCAATATCTTATGTACACATTACATGGCCTATAATTTGATATCCTATGCGTTACTATATCTCTTCAAATAAACATGGATTGATGAGTGAAATTAGTAAAACGCTGTTTTCTCCGAAACTACCAAATGCAAATTAATGAGTTTTCAATATCTTATGTACACATTACATGGCCTATAATTTGATATCCTATGCGTTACTATATCTCTTCAAATAAACATGGTTTATTGATGAGTGAAATTAGTAAAACGCTGTTTTCTCCGAAACTACCAAATGCAAATTAATGAGTTTCAATATCTTATGTACACATTACATGGCCTATAATTTGATATCCTATGCGTTACTATATCTCTTCAAATAAACATGGTTTATTGATGAGTGAAATTAGTAAAACGCTGTTTTCTCCGAAACTACCAAATGCAAATTAATGAGTTTCAATATCTTATGTACACATTACATGGCCTATAATTTGATATCCTACGCGTTACTATATCTCTTCAAATAAACATGGGTTTATTGATGAGTGAAATTAGTAAAACGCGTTTTCTCCGAAACTACCAAATGCAAATTAATGAGTTTCAATATCTTATGTACACATTACATGGCCTATAATTTGATATCCTATGCGTTACTATATCTCTTCAAATAAACATGGTTTATTGATGAGTGAAATTAGTAAAACGCTGTTTTCTCCGAAACTACCAAATGCAAATTAATGAGTTTCAATATCTTATGTACACATTACATGGCCTATAATTTGGTATCCTATGCGTTACTATATCTCTTCAAATAAACATGGTTTATTGATGAGTGAAATTAGTAAAACGCTGTTTTCTCCGAAAACTACCAAATGCAAATTAATGAGTTTCAATATCTTATGTACACATTACATGGCCTATAATTTGATATCCTATGCGTTACTATATCTCTTCAAATAAACATGGTTTATTGATGAGTGAAATTAGTAAAACGCTGTTTTCTCCGAAACTACCAAATGCAAATTAATGAGTTTCAATATCTTATGTACACATTACATGGCCTATAATTTGATATCCTCAGCGTTACTATATCTCTTCAAATAAACATGGTTTATTGATGAGTGAAATTAGTAAAACGCTGTTTTCTCCGAAACTACCAAATCCAATTAATGACTTTCAACATCTTATGTACACATTACATGGCCTATAATTTGATATCCTATGCGTTACTATATCTCTTCAAATAAACATGGTTTATTGATGAGTGAAATTAGTAAAACGCTGTTTTCTCTGAAACGACCAAATGCAAATTAATGACTTTCAATATCTTATGTACACATTACATGGCCTATAATTTGGTATCCTATGCGTTACTATATCTCTTCAAATAAACATGGTTTATTGATGAGTGAAATTAGTAAAACGCTGTTTTCTCCGAAACTACCAAATGCAAATTAATGAGTTTCAATATCTTATGTACACATTACATGGCCTATAATTTGATATCCTCAGCGTTACTATATCTCTTCAAATAAACATGGTTTATTGATGAGTGAAATTAGTAAAACGCTGTTTTCTCCGAAACTACCAAATGCAAATTAATGAGTTTCAATATCTTATGTACACATTACATGGCCTATAATTTGATATCCTATGCGTTACTATATCTCTTCAAATAAACATGGTTTATTGATGAGTGAAATTAGTAAAACGCTGTTTTCTCCGAAACTACCAAATGCAAATTAATGAGTTTCAATATCTTATGTACACATTACATGGCCTATAATTTGATATCCTTAGCGTTACTATATCTCTTCAAATAAACATGGTTTATTGATGAGTGAAATTAGTAAAACGCTGTTTTCTCCGAAACTACCAAATGGAAATTAATGAGTTTCAATATCTTATGTACACATTACATGGCCTATAATTTGATATCCTATGCGTTACTATATCTCTTCAAATAAACATGGTTTATTGATGAGTGAAATTAGTAAAACGCTGTTTTCTCCGAAACTACCAAATGCAAATTAATGAGTTTCAATATCTTATGTACACATTACATGGCCTATAATTTGATATCCTATGCGTTACTATATCTCTTCAAATAAACATGGTTTATTGATGAGTGAAATTAGTAAAACGCTGTTTTCTCCGAAACTACCAAATGCAAATTAATGAGTTTCAATATCTTATGTACACATTACATGGCCTATAATTTGATATCCTATGCGTTACTATATCTCTTCAAATAAACATGGTTTATTGATGAGTGAAATTAGTAAAACGCTGTTTTCTCCGAAACTACCAAATGCAAATTAATGAGTTTCAATATCTTATGTACACATTACATGGCCTATAATTTGATATCCTCAGCGTTACTATATCTCTTCAAATAAACATGGTTTATTGATGAGTGAAATTAGTAAAACGCTGTTTTCTCCGAAACTACCAAATGCAAATTAATGAGTTTCAATATCTTATGTACACATTACATGGCCTATAATTTGATATCCTCAGCGTTACTATATCTCTTCAAATAAACATGGTTTATTGATGAGTGAAATTAGTAAAACGCTGTTTTCTCCGAAACTACCAAATGCAAATTAATGAGTTTCAATATCTTATGTACACATTACATGGCCTATAATTTGATATCCTATGCGTTACTATATCTCTTCAAATAAACATGGTTTATTGATGAGTGAAATTAGTAAAACGCTGTTTTCTCCGAAACTACCAAATGCAAATTAATGAGTTTCAATATCTTATGTACACATTACATGGCCTATAATTTGATATCCTATGTGTTACTATATCTCTTCAAATAAACATGGTTTATTGATGAGTGAAATTAGTAAAACGCTGTTTTCTCCGAAACTACCAAATGCAAATTAATGAGTTTCAATATCTTATGTACACATTACATGGCCTATAATTTGATATCCTATGCGTTACTATATCTCTTCAAATAAACATGGTTTATTGATGAGTGAAATTAGTTAAACGCTGTTTTCTCCGAAACTACCAAATGCAAATTAATGAGTTTCAATATCTTATGTACACATTACATGGCCTATAATTTGATATCCTATGCGTTACTATATCTCTTCAAATAAACATGGTTTATTGATGAGTGAAATTAGTAAAACGCTGTTTTCTCCGAAACTACCAAATGCAAATTAATGAGTTTCAACATCTTATGTACACATTACATGGCCTATAATTTGATATCCTCAGCGTTACTATATCTCTTCAAATAAACATGGTTTATTGATGAGTGAAATTAGTAAAACGCTGTTTTCTCCGAAACTACCAAATGCAAATTAATGAGTTTCAATATCTTATGTACACATTACATGGCCTATAATTTGATATCCTATGCGTTACTATATCTCTTCAAATAAACATGGTTTATTGATGAGTGAAATTAGTAAAACGCTGTTTCCTCCGAAACTACCAAATGCAAATTAATGAGTTTCAATATCTTATGTACACATTACATGGCCTATAATTTGGTATCCTATGCGTTACTATATCTCTTCAAATAAACATGGTTTATTGATGAGTGAAATTAGTAAAACGCTGTTTTCTCCGAAACTACCAAATGCAAATTAATGAGTTTCAATATCTTATGTACCCATTACATGGCCTATAATTTGATATCCTCAGCGTTACTATATCTCTTCAAATAAACATGGTTTATTGATGAGTGAAATTAGTAAAACGCTGTTTTCTCCGAAACTACCAAATTCAAATTAATGAGTTTCAATATCTTATGTACACATTACATGGCCTATAATTTGATATCCTATGCGTTACTATATCTCTTCAAATAAACATGGTTTATTGATGAGTGAAATTAGTAAAACGCTGTTTTCTCCGAAACTACCAAATGCAAATTAATGAGTTTCAATATCTTATGTACACATTACATGGCCTATAATTTGATATCCTATGCGTTACTATATCTCTTCAAATAAACATGGTTTATTGATGAGTGAAATTAGTAAAACGCTGTTTTCTCCGAAACTACCAAATGCAAATTAATGAGTTTCAATATCTTATGTACACATTACATGGCCTATAATTTGATATCCTATGTGTTACTATATCTCTTCAAATAAACATGGTTTATTGATGAGTGAAATTAGTAAAACGCTGTTTTCTCCGAAACTACCAAATGCAAATTAATGAGTTTCAATATCTTATGTACACATTACATGGCCTATAATTTGATATCCTATGCGTTACTATATCTCTTCAAATAAATATGGTTTATTGATGAGTGAAATTAGTTAAACGCTGTTTTCTCCAAAACTACCAAATGCAAATTAGTGGCTTTCAATATCTTATGTACACATTACATGTCCTATAATTTGATATCCTATGCGTTACTATATCTGTTCAAATAAACATGGTTTATTGATGAGTGAAATTAGTAAAACGCTGTTTTCTCCGAAACTACCAAATGCAAATTAATGAGTTTCAATATCTTATGTACACATTACATGGCCTATAATTTGATATCCTATGCGTTACTATATCTCTTCAAATAAACATGGTTTATTGATGAGTGAAATTAGTAAAACGCTGTTTTCTCCGAAACTACCAAATGCAAATTAATGAGTTTCAATATCTTATGTACACATTACATGGCCTATAATTTGATATCCTATGCGTTACTATATCTCTTCAAATAAACATGGTTTATTGATGAGTGAAATTAGTAAAACGCTGTTTTCTCCGAAACTACCAAATGCAAATTAATGAGTTTCAATATCTTATGTACACATTACATGGCCTATAATTTGATATCCTATGCGTTACTATATCTCTTCAAATAAACATGGTTTATTGATGTGTGGAATTAGTAAGGCTCTCTTTTTTCGGACTATTCCAAATAAAATAAAAATTGTATTTTAGGTTTTCACGACTGTGCAGTTTTTGGTTGGACTCAATGTTTTACCTTTTCTGTGTTTAAGAGTTTACTTTCTTGAAAACATTAGCTTAAAATTGGTATGAATGGAGAACTTATGTCCGCCCGGACTTGAACCTCCGCGTTCGATAGTGCAAGGTATTTAGTTAAAAGTACCTCAAAACAGAAGAAAGAATATTGTGAACTGCATCAATCCTTCCTGCAACATTCAGATTTGAATGAGGAAAGTTTTGAAACTAGGTTGATTGAGGTACAAGCAGGAAGTGAGCTAAAGACGTGAAGATGTTTATAAAGGAGGAAATCTGCTTACACGCTCTACAACTGCACCACAAGATAAAGTTCAATTACACGCTGTTGCCAACATCAAACAGCACGTGATATGTATTGCGTACTTAATATCTCGGATAGCGAATAGGATCCTCCTTCTGACTAAAAAACACGTTCCAAATGCAGGTCTTTCTGCACCCCCGTAGTATAATGCAAAGCTTCCTGATTCCTGACTACCTACTCCTGGCCACCTAACTTCCTGTAAAGCGACTATATCCAAGGGCGATTTATCTTATTCCCGCGTTAATATCTCTAGCGCCCCGCTATTGTATAAAGTCCTAACATTCCATGTTCCTAGGAACATGTCCCTGTGTTTGAGCCTTTGGCATGGGTTCCTTGAAGTAGTCCCCGCCCGGAGAACCGAATGGGGGCTATTTGACCTCCGGAAAATTTTACCCCAGTTAAACCCATGTCCGAATTTCTTGACGGTTGTATTTTTATGGTGAAAGATCGTCACTCTTTCGCGCAAGGTACTTTTTTCGTCTGGCTTATCACCTTCGACCAGTCCGGCATGGGTAACCCTATCAGCAGCAATGCTACCGCCGGCATAGCTCTCAGGATCATTTAAGCACGCAAGCCACTCCACCACGACAAGGTAAAGATACCATGGAGGGTTGTATTGCGTACTTAAAGTCTGTATTTTGAACGTGCCATACACTTGTAGTCTACGCCACCCTACACTTACGCACAAGGAAAACACACAATTCATTTAGAAGTGGAGGCTTTCACGGCGCGAGTGTCTTCCGGACTAAATCACCGTGGTGCAGTTTTCTTCAAACTTGACGTTTCGTCTACTACTGCGCAAACATCTTCAGGAGATTCTCTCTCTCGTGTGGTCATGAGTTCTCCATACATCACTATCCAGAGCTAATGTTTTCATATCATACTCTGTATAATCTACTTCCCTCAAATCATGGTTAAAATTGTTCTCCCACCTCAATCTTGGTCTATCAACTGAGCGTTTTCTCTCTGGTTCTCCTACAATAAGCTTCCATGTCCCTCTTTTATTCCCCATTGTGCGTCATGTCCTGTCCATCGCAGTCTTCGAGACTTAACTGTTCTTATTATATTTGGCTTCCTATAAAGACCATGCAGTTCATTGTTATGTTCATCTCTCTTTGGTCCAAAAATGTTCCTAAGAACTTTATTCTCAAATTCTTGTAATATATTCTCCTCCTTTAAAGTAACAGACCATGTTTTAGATCCATATAATATAACTGGGAGAATAACAGTTTTATATATCATCACCTTAATGTAGAGGAAATGCTAGATTAGTGGGAACCCCACAATAATACCCCTCTGTACCAGCAACCCATTGGGCGAAAAAATATTACATTTGCTTTCAAGTCTCAAACCAAGCCTCGGATGGTACAACCCATTCTTCACCATATACAAAACTACCAGAACAACTGGAAAGCCCATCTTCAATGAATGCCGTCTCATAGAATTCCAAAAGCCATACTTCGTTACTGCCCTCAAGGCAAAAGATAGCGGGGACGTATAAAAAAGCGCTGGATGGAAAATTGCTCTTTGAGACCGTAACAGGCCACACTGCCTAATACTTGCATGGATGATGATGATGATATATTTTTTCAATTCAATGTTTTTTTAAGAGAAGTTGGGATGACAAGAGTCTCTGTAATACGTAATAGCACGCATTTCCAGAATTGAGCCTATGTTTAATTTCTTTGTGTACCTCATTCCTATTTGTGATTATTGTTCCTGGGTATTTAGGGTAAGATTTAGCTGATAGAATAACATTAACCATGATTATTTATATTGGGGATGATTGGTAAATGTTAGGCGAGGATAGGGATGTATGAAGAGTTAGTGTCGTGCGGTCATGAACCCCCTGGTTCGATAGTGCTTCGAGTCAGTCAATCTAATTTAAAACTTACATAAAAGCATAAAAATTGCGTCGAGTTTTAAATGCGTGCGATATTATTGAGACATTTTATGTTAAAAATAAGATACATCCACTATGCCGTGACTTTCCACTACATTTTAAAGGAGGGAAAAAGCTGAAGTGCGTCCATTATGTGTGTACATGTTTGTTTACCATTATGCAAATTTTTGGAGCGCGTTGACACGTGTACAGATTTATGTGTGGTGCACTCTAGCGGTGTTAATCAGAAAATACGTAGGACCAGCACGCTTATTAACATATGACAACCAACCGCAGTGGAAGTTAACAAAACCCACGTGACCGCATCTCATATACGACAGGGCTTTTAAATACGTCTCTCTATAGGGTATTTGATTTTACTTTACCGCTCAAGGTCATGCACTTATCCCCACAACTATTTGGACGGGGTCGTTCCTTAAAGCACTGCTTCCTGTCGCTGTTACCGGTGCAAAACGCATCCCATTCTACATGTCATTACTAGAGACCGGATGTTAGGGAAAATGCCTACAGTTATTTATTATAGATATTGTAAAAGTGACTTCATATAAGTTCATACCAACGACCCTAGAGTTGTTTTCCATGAAGTTCATTTTGGTTATAAATGCCTATTTCAGCTTATAATGCCTATAAATGCCATTTGCAATTTTTTCTCGAAATTAACTCAATATTTCAATGAAATGGACAAACTTCATGGCACAAATAATTTCATAGAAGTTTCAAGTGTTATTTTTATAAACTCCTTTAGAATATTTTAGGATAAGGGTGGCAATAACTCAACAATCTAGCAGGCAGATGGTTTTCCCCACAATGCACTCACGTTAGGTAAATATTGTATTTTTCCACCTCATGCATTCCCGTTAAGCGAAATAGTCCTATGCTATGTCCCATTGTATTATGCTGCGGCTCTATGGTTTCGAGAAAAGTTCGTTCCTTCTTTTCAATACAAACATTGCTGAGTGACAAAGAGGGTTCTGCCCTTTGTAAAAAGGGAAAACAAATTCCAAAAGCATCTCTGATATCTTCGTCTGCTATTGGTGGATATGTTTATATTCTTAACGTAAGACTAAAAAATTATGTTATAGTAAATTTTTTTGTAAGAGCCTATTTTGAATTTTTAGTGCCTATATTAATGATTTTAGTGCCTTTTTGCCTGACTATTTTGAATTTTTTTAAGTGCCTAACATCCAGACTCTAGTCATTACCGTATTAGCCCAGACCTGGTTTGAAAATTGGACATCATTGTAAATGTATCTCTTTCTCTGTCTTCCAGTGCATGACCTTGAGGGGTAAAGTAAAACTAAATGCTATATAACTCGCCCAAGTTAGGTCTGCACGGCTAGAGTGTTAGCGCTAAACTATTTCTCTATGGAAGGTAGAATCCGTAAACACATGTGAAAGATCGCTTAGATGGTTGTCAAATTATTCCCTTTTGTAGACGACAGCTGAAGGTGTCGGATCATTTAAAATCATAGCGTCTGTCATCTCTCTAGTAGATGTGGCACGAATGAGGATTGAAAAAGGTACAGGGAAGTTTGTTTTGGGAAAACCAGAGGGAAAATGCCCAGTTGGAAAACCAAGAATGAGGTGGGAGAATAACATTAACCATGATTTGAGAGAAAAAGATTACACAGGGGATGACATTAGCTGAGGATAGATATGTATGGAGGGTTTATGTCCGCACGACCATGAACCTACGGGTTCAATAGTGCCAGTGAGTCAGTCAGTTCTATTACCAGTCTCACAACACAACACAGGGGACAGGAATTGGAAACGTGTAATGAGGAAGGCAAAGGAGGGACAGCTCATTCCCCAGTAGTAACATTGTCAACGACTACTGTAGGTGACGGATCATTAACAAATCACAGTATTTACCAGCGCTCCGCTACCAGTCAAATAACACAACACAGGGGGCAGGAAGTGGCAACATAGTAAGAGAACATTCCTAGCATATTAACTTGGGTGAGTAATATAGGTGCAAAAAGACGGCTCTATTCGATCCTGAAACGAAAATTTAAAAATAGCTCTAACTAACTCACTGACACTATCTAACCCGTAGGTTCATGGCCGCGCGGACATAAGCTCTCCATACATCCCTATCCTGAGCTAATATTTTCCATTCATTCCCTGTATAATCTACTTCCCTCAAATCATTGTTATTGTTATTCTCCCACCTCATTCTTGGTCTATCAACTGGGCGTTTTCCCTCTGGTTTTCCTACAAGAAGCTTCTATGCACCTCGTTCATTCCCCATACGTGCAACATGTCCTGCCCATCGCAGTCTACGAGACTTAACTGTTCTTATTATATCTGGCTTCCTATAAAGACCGTGTAGTCCATTTTGTGTAAGTCTTCTCCATTCACCTGTCTGTTCATTTCTTTCTTTGTCCAAACATTTTCCTAAGTACTTTATTCTCAAATACTCGTAATCTCATTTCCTCCCTTAAACTAAGGGTCCACGTTTCGCATCCATATAACATAACTTGTAGAATAATAGTTTCATATATTTTCAGTTTAAGGTTTTTTTAAAAGAGTTGAAACTCGCTCTAGGCGGTCTCAATTTTCGATGTTTCACAACGAAACTCAGTATATCATATCAAAACAAACCGAGGTATCTTATTTCACTTTATTATTAAAAAATCAACGAAATCCGATCGCACGTACCTGCAGGTGTTGAGGTACAGCGAGCGTTTAGCCACTATATTATACTATAAACCGTTAGGTGTAGGAGTTAACCTGAAATTAAAATTTAAATAGGTGTAAGAGCGCACACTAGTCTTTTTATTAAATAACAGATGTGGGCTACAAAAGAAAAAGCAGTTTATTGTCCTCTTTTTGGTTTATTTTAACACTTTCTCCCTTCCTTTCCTATTGCATCTATAAATAATAAGCCCAATCACTACTTATAATCTACTGGCGGACGATACAAATATAACTTAGGCCTACTTTTTTATCATAAAACAACCCATCCAAGGTCTTCGGAAACGGACCACAGCGAAAACTCTATGTGTTTAATTTACATAAGACCTAAACCTGTGACTCGAACTTATAATTCCTTGATAATGACATGTGGGATCATGCCGAAACGTCGGAATCAGTGGCCAGAGGCCGAACTTGAATCCAAGACGCGGAAAACCCAAGAAAACTTTCATATCCATACTTATGCATATATCCGCGAAAATCTGCAATAAAAAAAATATATATTAAAAGATTGTGAAAAATCCCCAATACCAAGCAAAATTTGTTTAAATAACAAAATTTTAGAGAGATTTAATGAGTTTACTTATTTAGGATATAAACTCTCTTTTGTTGAAAATTTGGATTTAGCAGAGAAAATAGTGAAATTCAACAAATCAATGGGAATCATTAACAGAGTTTTAAAACCTTCATTAGTGCAAAAATCAACTCGTACTCGTCTTTATCAAATAATGGCTCGACCAGTCCTATGTTATGGGAGTGAAGCGTGGACTATAAGGACGAGAGATGAAAGCAGACTAACAGCTTGTGAAATGAAATTTATGCGCCGAATAGCTGGCTACACCAAATGGGATCGAAAGAAAAATGTAGAAATCCTTCAAGAACTTAATGTGTCACCAATACTGGACTACATCTCCAGATATCAGCTAAACTGGAAGGAACATGTCTCAAGAATGGCTAGATCCAGGATCCCCAAGGCAATAATGAACTACTGTCCAAATGGGAAACGGTCACTTGGTCGACCTATGAAAAGATGGCACGAAAACCGCTTTCTCAGGCCGTAACAGTTCTTCTAGGACTAATATCTGGCAGGATGATGATGATGATGATGATATATAAAAAGATTAAACACCTTTTACTTTTTTTCCGAAGCTAATAGAATGTCTAGTTGTGGTAGCCCGAGTTTATGTTATTCTAATTCTCACTCTGCCAGTTTAAATGAAACTTTTTTTTAGTATTCTAGGCGATGAGCAGGCTGTGTGCGCGACTAACACGTCTGATAAAATCCAACCAATGATTACAAATCAATACGTGAGTCACGACCCAATGAAGACGTCTGTATCCTCCTGGGTTACTGTTACAAATACATTACTACTTATTCTCATTGTCTCTCTGCCCATTTCAACATCTCCATTCCTCTCTCTCCTTCCTTCAAGTTGTTTCCTTCCGATTATCTCACTAATGTTTGTGTTCATCTTAGTTTTGGTCTTCCTGTGTATGTTCTTCCTGTCAGATTCCATTCATATGTTTTATTGGGTAATATTAGTTGTAATAATGATGATAATACTATCAATAATCTTAATAAAACTTTTTTTATTTTTTTATTATAAAACTCCTGGCGCGACAGGCCTACAAGGCCCTTAGCCTACCAGCCGGCTGCTAGCCTCACATCCACGTCTGTCGATCACAGAGGTAGATGATAATCAGCCAGTGTAGGGGTGACATGTGGTCAGCATGTCGAGTCCCCCAGCCGTTATAGCTGGTTTTCTCAACCTGGAGCCGCTACTTATTGTAGTTACCCAAATGCATCAGGATGCTGGGTGGCCACCGGTCCCATACTGGCGGAAATACCATGGAAAAATTTCTTCCCCCATGGAGACTCGAACCGCGCAAGTCCCGTAGCTCTGCGCCAAGGCTTCCTGCCTTAACCACTCAGCTACGGCGCGGGACATTTTTTTATTATGCAGGTACAATATTCAATATTAGATTTTATAAAGAAGAAACAATTAAATTGGTACGGACACATTAGAAGGATGGAAGAAGGAAGACTACCTAAGATAATCATGGATTGGGAACCACAGGGAAGAAAAAAGAAGGGTAGACCAAATATTACGTGGATTCAGGGAATCATTGAAACTAAGAGGGAATGGGAAATAGAAGAAGATATATGGATGAACAGACAGGAATGGAAAAATGTGTTGAATCAAATGTGTAGTTAATTGTGAACATGGGTACCGGAAAAATGTATATTAATAAAACATAAACCTGAAAATATATAAAACTGTTATTCTCCCAGTTATATTATATGGATGTCAAACATGTACTCTTACTTTAAGGGAGGAGAAAATATTACGAGTATTTGACAATAAGGTTCTTAGGAAAAATGTTGGAACAAAGAGAGATGAACAGACAGGTGAATGGAGAAGACCGCGTAACAGTGTACTACATGGTCTTTATACGAAACCAGATATAATAAGAACAGTTAAGTCTCGTAGACTGCGATGGGAGGACATGTGGCACGAATTGGGAATGAAAGAGAATAGTTAGTTAGATCATCATCATCCGGTATCACGGCAGATGCCGCCGTCTTCCGGAAACCAAACGCTATTCCTCTCTGCCCATCCATTCATCTTCCTCTAATCCTCTGATATTCATAGCCGCTTGTATCCCTTCTATCCAAGTTTTCTTCGCTCTTCCTCTCTTCCTTCTTTCCATTGGGATCCATTCCATAACAATTTTAGGCAATCTTTGCTCTGGTATTCTTTTGACATGGCCATACCATGGCCATTATTAATAATAATATTAATAATAATAATAATAATAATAATAATAATAATAATAATAATAATAATAATAATAATAATAATAATAATAATGATAATAATAATAATGACTCTGGTTTTATTTCCTTCTCATCAGAATTAACGAGAAGTGTATAGCTGTGGGGTGATTTGTTTTCAGTCTGAGATCTTAGCAGCAGTTCCTTTGTACCGTTGTATTGTAGCTTACGTTGAGATCCGGAGGGAATTATTTCCTTCACAATTGAACATGAGTGAGCCTCATTATACTCTGCTTGCCGCGAACATTCACTGATGAATTAAATGATGATAATGGTGATTGATCGCCGTTCGTCCCGCGTCGCTTCCCTAGTGACAAGTTTTCTAAGAACATCCTGGAGTGTAGAAAAGATGGAAAAGAAGAAAGGTAAGACGTAACGAAGGTTGTATGTACGGTGTGAGAGTGAACTGGGACTTACAGATGAGGACGTTCAGGACCGATACAACTGGAGAAGGTGAATTTTTTAGAGGGTGACGGAAAACCAATGTATTGTGGATAAATTCCGAAATAAAAATAATATATTTTATAAAATTTTAGCATTTAAAGGACATGATACCTTAAGAGCAAAAATAGTAATTGATAATAAAATTTTAGAGCAGGTGAACAGTTTTAAATATCTAGGTTTCAATTTATCATATGTTAAAATTGAAGATATTAATGACAAAATAAATAAATTTAATCTAATGTGTGGCACTATTAAAAGAACCAAACACAAGAAAAGGAACAAAAATTAAATTTTATAAAGTAATGGCTGTTCCTGTATTGATGTATGGGTCAGAATGTTGGGCGATAATTAAATATAGGAACGACTGGAAAGAACATATTGATAGAATGCCAGAAGGAAGATTTCCAAAATTATTGCTAAATTATAAACCGCGCGGAAGGAGAAATGTTGGACGCCCACACAGAAGATGGTCTGAACAATTTTAACAATTCTAACTTTCATGAAACCGGAACGAGCCAACAGGCTTAATCCCTGGATGATGATGATGATGATGATGATATTTTATAAATACGTCAGACTGTGGTACGAATGGAGAACGAAAGAGCTGCATGGAAGCTTCTTGTAGGAAAACCAGAGAGAAAACGCCCAGTTGGTAGAACAAGAATTAGGTGGGAGAATAACATTAACTATGATTTGAGGAAGTAGATTATACAGGAGATGATTGGAAAACATTACTTCAGGATAGGGATTTATGGCGAGCTTATGTTCGCGCGGTCGTGAACCAAGAGTTCGATAGTGCCAGTGAATAGTTAATTGCGTCAGATTATTATCTCGTAACAAGACCCACTTTTTATTTCGCTTTTATTTTTCTTCTCGTCCCTACATTTGGCACCCTGTATTTCTAAAATAGCTTTATCTGTAAATGAGAGTTAGAATAGAATGACGTCATATGGCGCAGCGCGGAATTTGATTTGAATTCATTTAGAGCCGCAGATTGTATTAATGTGACACGTTCACAGCCCTCTAGATACCAACAGAAAAATGTAAAGTTTAACATGTGTTACTGTGGACTGTAGATGCAGACTTGCTAAAAACGTCATGGCACCAGCCTTCTCCTGGCATCACATCTACATCTATTTTAATTACTTTATTTGTTTATTTATCCTGGTGGAGTTAAGACCATGTGGCCTTCTCTTCCATTCACCAGGACAAACATTTGTTACATCAGAATATAACAATCACAATTAACTCTAATATTAAATACCGTAAAATGGGGCTACTTTGACGTATTTTCGAAGGTTTTAAGGTCTAACTCGTATGATTTATGGCGAAAAAATTGAATGTATGATTTATTGTACCAATTGAACCTTAGACTACAAATCCCATTTGGTACTGTTCTCTTCAAATAAAAACTTAGTAGGACAACAATGAGTTTTGTTTAGGTCGGTTTTGCCCATGTACTGGGGCTACTTTGACATCACATTTGTTTTCACTATAATTCAAAGTAGACCCACTGTAGGTACTACTTTGACACCAATTTATCTTTTTATAAATATTTTTATTGTAAACAACCTCACTACAAATGTTTTTATAACTGTAATTTGACAAAATAAACTTAAACTTCTTTATCAATTCTGACGCGCAACAGAACACAAACATTATATAATTATTGTAGTTAGACAATCAGGAATTAATTATAAAACATGAATTTTTGAAACAACAGTAGAAAAAAAAAACAGATTTTTACATCTCATCTTCACATAGTTCACATTCATATTGAGAATTGTTCGATCCTCTGTTACACACACCACAGAGCCAGAGCTTGCATCTTACACAACAAATCCAGTCCTTACCCCTGTAAAACCGAAAATCACAATTTTACCCTTGCTGGGAATTCATTGTTGTAGAAAGTGACACAGATGTGTCTCCAACAATTAACATCCTCTTTTAAAACAACTTCATTATTCGTGCGCCTTCGAGGAAATATCTACACCATTGAATTGTTGTCAAAATAGCCCAAAACACGCAAGAAATTTAAAGGTCAAAGAAGCCCCAATTCTGTCAAAGTTGCCCCTCGAGTCAAAGTAGCCCCGTTTTACGGTACTAAATAAAGATTTGACGAATAAGATAATATCTATTGTATTTTGATTTTAATATAGTAATGTTGGAATACAACAATGTTTTAAAATGTGGCATTTGGCGGAAGAGGCAGCCCTCTCCTTAGGGCGAAATATAAGGACCCATCTCCGGGGTAACAAGGAGAAAGCCCTCAACGGTCTGAGAAGAGCGGAAGAGGCAGCCCTCCCACTAGGGCTGATATAATGGGAGGTTATCACGATGAAACTTAAGAAGGCAGCCCCTTCAATCGTCTTACCTTGCGAGGTGCCAGTAACACCTTCAGGAGTGAAGAAGTAATTTCTTGTTCCACATAGTGGCGACATTTTGAAGCAGTAATTCTCTTCATGCCCGATGTTGTAGTAACATTTTGAAGGATTCGTGTCCCAAAAAGAACTACTGGTTCAGGTTGGGTTTAATTTTCGGTAGAGCTGGATTATCTTCTCAAGGTCGGAAGTTGGTACACTGGATAGGAAAGCACTTTTTATATCACTAAAAACTGTTTCTTGTAGAAATAATTTCACATTTATTCACTTTGTAGGTTTCCCAGCAGATTAAGTAAATGTAAGTGGTATTATTCTTCACTATCAATTAAAATAAATTATTTTCTTTTCTGTAATCAATTATTCTTGTATTAAATATTACATTTTATCTTGAGAACTCTTCTTGCTTCTATCTTTGTGGAAAGTTGTATGCAGAATGACCAGTGTAATTGTTTTATAATTTTAAAGAACATTATTACATCACATGATGTTAAGTTTAAATGCTATTGGTTAATGGTCCATTAAATACAAGGTTTAAATTTGATTTGTTAAATCAAAAAAGTTAATTGTTTTAACATCCAATCAGAATTTAGTATACTTTTATTTACAAATATGAAATTAAGCAGGTGTTCTTATTACAGTTATAACAGAAAGCTTTATAATTCTGACAACAATGACTTAAAACAATTTTAAAAGCATTATTTAGAAAGACTGTTATGTAATACAATTTCTTTAATTGTTACTGAGACATTTTTATTCAACAGTGAACAACAATGAATTATTTAGATGTTTTTCTTTATTTAAGTTATATTTAAATATTAATAGAATTTTAAAATACAAAATTACTAACTTAAACTTTCATATTTATTATGATATTAAAATCCTGCTACAGGAGACAATCTACATTACTAAATGTACTCATGAAAGCAACCATATAAAGGCAACTAAAGCAAGAAATTGGAGTAAAGAAGATTGGAAGCAATTGAGATGAGATTTTTAAGAAATATAGCAGGATATACTCTGCTGGATAAGAAAAGAAATAAATATATAAGAAAGGAACTAAATATTTTCAAACTTACAGACCGAATAATTAAATATAGAAACAAACAATTGAGTTGGTGTTTACTTGATGAAAATCCATATTTATTAATTAAATAAAAATAAAACTTAGTTTTATTTTATTTAATTAATAAATACAGTAACGCCTGGAAAGAACATGTTGATGGAATACCAAAAGAAAAATTTCCAAAAATGATTGCTGAATTATAAACCACACGGAAGGAGAAATGTTGGACGCCCACACAGAAGATGGTCTGAACAATTTTAACAATTCTAGCTTTCATGAAACCGGAACGAGCCAACAGGCTTAAACCCTGGATGATGAAGAAGAAGAATACAGTAATGTTAATGATAAATAAAATTAAGATTAAAGCTAATAATAAATGTGTTAATGAGAGAAATGGACGACCATCCAGCCATTATACGCGTGACATATGGTCAGAATGTCGGTTCCCAGCCGTTATAACAGGTTTTCTCAATTTGCAGCTATTGAAATTTTAACAAATTTTCACCGATCCTATGTAGTGGATACCAAAAAGTATCATACCCAATATATCGCACATACCGTATTATATGTGGCACTATTGAACCCGTGGTATCATGCCTCGCGGACATTCCTAACCTGAGCTCAAGTTTTCCAATCATCCCCTGTATAATCTACTTACCTCTAATAATTATTGGCATTCCAACTGGGCGCTTTCCCTTAGGTTTTCCTACAGGAAGATTCCATGCACTTATTTCATTCCCCATTCGTGCCACATGCCATGTCCATCGCAGTCTTTAATATTTAACTATTCTTCTTATATTTGGTTTCCCGCAAATACCATGTAGTTCACTGTTATGTAGTCTTCTCCAATTTTCTGTCTGTTCATCTCTCTTTGGTACAAACATTTTCCTAAGAACTTCATTCTCAAATGTCTGTAATATTTTCTCCTCCCTTAAAGTAAGAGTCCACGTTTCACATATATATAATATAACTGGTAGAATAACATTTTTATATATATTTTCAGTTTAATGTTTTTTTCAGAGAACTTGGGTCGACAAGAGTCCCTATAATGCATAATAACAAGAATTTACAGAATTGAATCTATGTTTAATTTCTTTGTGCATCTCATTCCTATTTGTAATTATTATTCCTAGGCGTTTGAATTCAGCCACTTCTTCAAATGTTCTCTCATTTATCAATAACTGTTCATTTCCATTATATAATGTATTTCTATGTGTGAATACATATATATATATATATGTGTCCACCTGGAAGAAGGAGGAGAGGAAGACCTCGAAACTCGTGGATGCAGGATATAAGAATTGGAATGAGAGCAAGAGGACTGGAGGACATGGATTGGATGGAGAGAGACGAGTGGAGAAGAAAAATAAAACTTTAGGACAGAAAGATGTGTAAACATTAAAATTCTGTATATAAATAAAATATATATATATATATATATATATATATATATATTGATGAGGGTCATTTTGAGTATCTACTAGATAGGATCGCGAAGATGTGTATTTTTCTAATATTTCGACGAGAACAGTGTAAATAGCTGGTGTGTGGGTAGAGGTAACATGCGCTATTAAGTTGGGGCGGAATTTTAATGGCGTCCAGTTGAAGTAAAATGAATTAAATGACTCGTGAAGCTGAAATGGATGTTGATTAACCTGCATTATCAAGGGAGCCGTGCTGATTCATCCTCAACATTTTGATTGGTTTTCAAACTGCGGGAGGCTGAGCTGGTAATTTGATCTGGGAAACTAGAATCCTCCAGAGACACCAGCGCAATGTAATCGGACAAAAATACAGATAAAATAATCCAATGATTGAATGCGATGAAAGAATTTACAATGTGTACATCGCGTCCTCCATTTAATAACAGCAGGGACATTTATTATTATACGTGTGGCACAAAATGTACTCTATTTAATAACACTATGAAACTGGGGCTGGAAGTAATTATCACTGAAACTGTGATAGGCCTATATGGTCACACGTAGAAATATATTATATAGTGGAAATGGACAGCTAATGACAAATGAGGGAAGTTTTGAAGACGTGGCTGAATTCAAATACCTAGGAACAATAATTACAAATAGGAATGAGATGCACAAGGAAATTAAACATAGGCTCAATTCTGGAAATGCGTGTTATTATGCATTACAGGGACTTCTGTTGTTCCAACTTCATTTTAAAAACATTAAACTGAAACAGTATATTGCGATAGAAGTGACGTAAGCACATGTGGCGCGAGAGACCCACAAGGACTCTGCTGCTGCGTGTGTCATTTACAAAGGTAATCAATAGTCAAACAGAATAAGACTGGCAGTCGTTATAAACGGGCTTGGACCCGCTACTTCTTGTAGCTACCCAAATTCCTCACACTGTAGTTGTCTGAATGTTAAATGTCCCGTGCTGTAGCCAAGTGGTTAAGGCAAGAAGCCTTGGTGCAGAGCTACGGGACTTGCGCTGGTTCGGGTGTCCATGGGGGAAGACATTTTCTCATGGAATTTCGGTCAGTGCGGGACCCGTGCCCAGCATCGTGAGGCATTTGGGTAGTTACAATAAGTAGCGGTTCCAGCTTGAGAAAACAATGTATAAAGGCTGGGAGACCTGACATGCTGATCACATGTCACCCCTATACTGGTGTGATTAACACATATGGATGTGAGGCCAGTAGCCGGCTGATAGGCCTGTCGCGCTTGGAGTATTTTTAATGGTAAATGCAAAAGTAATTTGCTTCAAAACATCACGTGACTTCAGGATATAGTACCGAACTATGTATGTAGATGTCACAATAGCACAAACAAGAATGTGATGGCACGAGGCGTTGTGTACTTGGGGAAATAAGAGGCAAATTGGTACTACTAACTGACATAAGTCCATCGTTGTGGTCTCGAGGTAGCGTGCTGCCTTGTCACGAAGCGGGCCCGGGTTCTATCCCCGATCGAGGCAGTTTTTCTGGTTGAGGTTTTTATCGGGGTTTTTCCTCACCTGTTAGACAAATGTCAGGAAAACTTTAAGGCCCAAACGGTCCCCGAAATCATATGTACATCATCATCATCCTTCACGGTGTGGGAAGCTACCACACCTACAATTCCCTAGTAAAGCTGCAAGCATAGCATGAAAATGGTATGATTGCAGTGAAAGACCTGCCTTCGTGCAGAATTACTATGGATGTATGGAAGTGACATAAAAATATCGACTCACTTGTTATTACTAAAAAGGCATTCAAATGTGAATGCTTGCATAAAGTGATCGTAACAAGGGAACTGTAAACCGTTGCATGTCAAACCCCGCCTTGAAATTTCTCCCACATACGTACTGTGATGTACCAAGGCCGTGTTTAAAAAGTTATCTACCGTTTTTTACAACAAGGCACAGAAATTGAGGCCAAAATCCAGCAATGCAACCCACTGTACGGAATAGTTTAACTACCCTGCTTGAATAGGAGCGGAGTGGAGTGAGGCGGGACACGGTACCAATGTATGTGTTGTATTAGTTTAAATGAGGGATTTCAGTGCGTTGAACTTAAAAATGGTAGATTTTTTATACACAGCCTTGGTACATTACAACGTTCCTCTGGGAGAAATTTTAAGGTGGGTTTTGGCGAGCAATGGTTGACAGGAACACAGACAGCGTTTCCTTTCAGGTGTATACTAGGGGTTGTAATGTAGTTCCATCCATAGTAATTCTGCCCGAAGCCAGGTCCTTCACTGCAATCATAGCATTTTCATGCTATGCTTTCCAGCTTTACTAGGGAATTGTATGTGTGGTAGCTTCCAGTTGCTTTCCACACCGGTGAAAGATGATGATAATGATAATAATAATAATAATAATAATAATAATAATAATAATAATAATAATAATAATAATAATAATAGCTTTATTTTACCTGGCAGAGTTAAGGCCTTGTCTGCCACTCAACCAAGTTTTAAAAAAATACAAAAAAATAGTCTTACATATAAATTACAATATATATAAACGATTACATGTTATAAATACAATACAATTAATGTTTATAATGTATTTTGATTTACTCTAGATTTAACGAATTAAATATATAATATGTACAAGATATATAAAAGAACGAGAAAAAAATTATTAATGACACAGTATAAAATTAAATAAATAGAGAAAAATTAATTATTAGACAAGAGGTAACTGTATAAGCGTGACTTAAAGGTGCCAAGTGTGCGGTAATGATGATGATGGCCATATGATTTCTGGGGCCGTTTGTGCCTTAAAGTTTTCCTGACATTTCTCTTACAGGTCAGGAAAAGCCCCGATAAAAACGTCACTCAGAAAAACTGTCCCGACTGGGGATCGCACCCGGGCCCGCTGCGTGACAAGGCAGCACGCTACCTCGAGACCACAGCGGTGGGCGTGATGTAGTTACAAGACGACAAAAACTAAAGGACTCCACTCGCCACTTAACAGTATAGCTAACTAACTCACTGGCACTATCGAACCCGTAGGTTCATGGCCGCGAAGACATAAGCTCTCCATACATCCCTATTCTGAGCTATGTTTTCCAATCATCCCCTCTATAATGTACTTCCTTCAAATCATGGATAATGTTATTCTCCCACCTCATTCTTGCTCTACCAAGTGGCCGTTTTTTCTCTGGTTTTCCTACAAGAAACTTCCATGCACCTCTTTGCTTCCCCATTCGTGCCATATGTCCTGCTCATCGTAGTCTACGAGATTTAACTGTAATTATGACAGGTTTCCCATAAAGACCATATAACTCACTATTATGTAATTTTCCACAAAGAAATTAAACATAGCCTCAATTCTGGAAATGCGTGCTATTATACATTACAGAGACTCTTGACGTCCCAACTCCTTTCAAAAAACATTAAACTGAAAATATATAAAACTATTATTCTACCAGTTATAATATATGGGTGTGAAATATGGACTCTTACTTTAAGGGAAGAAATGAGATTACGAGTTTTTGAGAATAAAGTTCTTAAGAAAATGTTTGGTCCAAAGAGAGATGAACAGAGAGGTGAATGGAGAAGACTACATAACAATGAACTTGATGGTCTGTATAGGAAGCCAGATATAATAAGAACAGTTAAGTCTCGTAGACTGCGATGGGCAGGACATGTGGCAAGTATGGGGAATGAAAAACGTGCATGGAAGCTTCTTGTAGGAAAGCCGGAGGGAAAACGCCCGGTTGGTAGAGCAGAATGAGGTGGAAGAACAACATAACTATAATTTGAGGGAAGTAGATTATACAGAGAATGATTGGAAAGCATTAGCTCACGATAGGGATGTATGGAGAGCGTATGTTCGCGCGGCCATGAACCTACGGATTCGATAGTGCCAGTGAGTAAGTAAGTATTATGTAATTTTCTCCATTCACCTGTCTGTTCATCTCTTTTTGGCTCAACATTTTTCCTAAGAACTTTATTCTCTAATACTTGTAATCTTCTTTTCTCTCTTTTTCTCTCTTAAAGTAAAAGTCCATGTTTCACATCCATATAACTAATTATAATTAATTTTCTATTTCAGTTCTTCTAACCTGTTATCAGGTCGTGCCGGGAACGTAAATGTTCCTGTATCAAATCAAGGTAAATAATGAGTAGACTATAGTTTTGTATAAAGACGACCGCGGTGGACTAGTGGTTATGCTCCTGTCCGAGGGTCGCGGGTTTAAACCCGTCCGGGGTCGATGGATTTTTATTGGACGAAAAAATGCACGGAGCATGTCCTCCGGGAGGGACTTTAAGCTCTCGGTCCCGAGTCTGAAGATTTTCAGGCTCGTAAAAGTCCCTTGAGCCTGAATGAAGAGGCCTCTAAGCAATATTTACCGACCTCAACGCCCTAGTAATAACTTTGTTGCCGCATTCAAACCCCATCTGCAGTGGTTAACTGACTTACGACACACCCTGTATATTTTGTTTTATAATTTAAATAAATTCTCTATGTGGCACAATTAATGCAAAGTATTGGCAGTTCCATCTCTTATCTATGGATGTGAAACCTGGACATTAACAAAGGCAGATAGTAAACAAATAGCGGCTGCTGAAATGAAGATGTTGAGAGCAATAGCAGGATACCAAAGGACCGATAAAAAGAAAAACGAAAATATAAGAACAGAACTTAATATATTTAATCTCTGTGAAAGAATAAAATATTATCAAAATGCTTATCTTCACCACGTATTACGAATGAATGAACAGCGCATACCAAGAAGAACGTATAATTATAAACCAAAAGGGAGAAGAATGTTGGGAAGACCATTGAAGAGATGGAAGGATTAATTCGACCTATAATGAGGTCGGAACAGTCCATTGGGCTTAATCCTTGTTGATGATGATAATTATTCATTTATTATCTTTTCGTTCCAAAGCCCAATTTTTATGTTCCAGTATAACAGTAATACTAGACAAAAAAAAAGTTTATATTTTGTCATAATTTCATGTTTTTCTCGTATTTTGAGAATCTGTTTTTCATATTACTGCTCACTCTGTAGATAGTGGACTTTACTCACCTGTTACTTAAGATGTTCATGGCTGACACTTGAAGAAACTCCTGAATTCAGTATAATTTGTCCAGGTGATGTTTACACGTCACTACTCATACATTACGTACCAGAGCATTGTGGGTAACAATTAGTTGATATACTGCACGTGTGGACGCCGGAGAGCGAGAGGCACGGCGCGTGGAGATGCCAAGCGTACGGACAGCACTGGAGATGAACCAGAGCAAACCCGCCCTCGCGCCTCCGGGTCATGCGCATCTCATATATGTGTCGAAATGGACAGCTAATGACGAACGAAGGAAATTTTGAAGAAGTGACTGAATTCAAATACCTAGGAACAATAATCACAAATAGGAATGAGATGCACAAAGAAATTAAACATAGGCTCAATTCTGGAAATGTGTGTTATTATGCATTGCAGAGACTCTTGATGTCCCAACTCCTTTCAAAAAACGTTAAACTGAAAATATATAAAACTATTATTCTACCAGTTATATTATATGGATGCGAAACATGGACTCTTACTTTAAGGGAGAAAAGGAGATGAGTATTTGAGACTAAAGTTCTTAAGAAAAAATTTGGACCAAAGAGAGATGAACAAACAGGTGAATAGAGAAGAATACATAACTGTGAACTACATTATCTTTATAGGAAGCCAGATATAGGCTAATAAGAACAGTTAAGTCTCGCAGATTGCGATGGGCAGGACATGTGGCACGAATGGGGAATGAAAGAGGTCCATGGAAACTTCTTGTAGGAAAAGCAGAGGCAAAACTCCAAGTTGGTAGGCGAATAGTAAGATGGGAGAATAAAATTAACCATAATTTCTGGGAAGTAAATTATATAGGGGATGATTGAAAAACATTAGGGATGCATGGAGAACTTATTACCATGATCGTCCGGGTTGATAGTGGCAGTGAGTTAGTTAGAAGGAGGTAGCCATCTTGAAAATTACAATTAAAATGAAGGAATTGAAAAGCAGCACAACTTACTGAAGTGAAATGAGTAGAGTTGGCCACGCGTCCGCATCCATCTTATGGAATTAATGAGGCACAACTTGGTGCATCCCAAGGCGCTTCTTTGAGGTGAGCCGGGCACTTAATTGTATCACTTGTGAGAAATAGCTTTTTCTAACTCACGTGCGATGTTCAAATTTATAACCCTATCTCCTGTTGAGTACACTAAAGCCCTTATCTCAGCCAAGTTATACATAAGCGATATATTAGCCCTTAAATTGGCAATGTATGCTATAAGATACATTGATTCAATTTATTTAATATTGTTTACAAATCAGTACAAAAGAAATGAGTATAAATTATTTAAATTTATATCAAATTATACAATCCATCCATCCATAGTAATTCTGCCCGAAGGCAGGTCCTTCACTACAATCATTGCATTTTCATGCTATGCTTGCAGCTTTACTAGGGAATTGTAGGTGTGGTAGCTTCCCGTTGCTTTCCACACCGGTGAAGGATGATGATAATGATAAGGATGATGATGATGGCCATATGATTTCGAGGACCGTTTTGGCCTTAGAGTTTTTCTGACATTTGTCTTACAGGTGAGGAAAAACCCCGATAAAAACCTCACCCAGAAAAACTGCCCCACCCGGGGATCGAACCCGGGCCCGCTGCGTGACAAGGCAGAAAAATACGTATATGTTCGTACTAGGATGCCCGAGTAACCCAGTTGGAAGCGCAGTTACGTATAAAGTTAGAGGTGTCAGGTTCAAATCTCTGTTCAGGTGTTCTTTATGGGATGAACTGGCGAACAGCATAGAATGGTCCTGGATATTAAATTTCATTTTCTTTGTCTACTTGGATATGATCGATGAAAATGTTAAAAACATATTTTTATGAGAACAACCTGAATAGGGTCATTCTTTTGGGATTCTCTAACACGAGATCGAAATAAATTAGCAGAAGATTGTGAAGGCCCACCCTCCTGCGTCCACGAGGCCGTGATAAAACAAACAAACTGGATAATGTGTTGAAATAATTAACAGCAAGTAGCCGGCAGCTGTTGACGTGACCACTCAGATGTGAATTGGATTTTAATAAAAATGTGCACAGAGTTGAACTCGTCATAAATGAAAACAAGTGAACTGCAAAAATATTTTAATCTAACATCAGATTCCACAGCACATGCGCATTAAACATTTTACAATTATAAAAATCCGTATACTAAGAGAATTGCTCAGCGACTCTGAATTTACAAGTTTACGTGAAATATATATTATTCACCCGGCGTGCGCTGCTACGCCTAATTAAATTAAATACATTCATCCACCCGAGGGCAGGTCTTTCACTGCAATCATAGCATTTTCATGCTATGCTTTGCAGCTTTACTAGGAAATTGTACGTGTGGTAGCTTCCCGTTGATTTCCACACCGGTGAAACATGATGATGATAATGATAAGGATGATGATGATGGACGGATGATTTTCGGGGACCTTTGGGCCCTAAGCTTCCTGATATTTATCTTACAGGCGAGGAAAAACCCCAAAAAAACCTCTCCCAGGAGCTTGTCCCGACCGGGAATCGAACCGGGGCCCACTGCGTGACAAGGCAGCACGCTACCTCGAGACCACAGCGGTGGACTTTAATTAAATATGATTTTTAAATGTTCGTTTCATATCAACTCCTACACCTAATGGTTTTAGAGTATAACAGATAGCGGCTAAAAATTCGTCATATCTGAAAACCTGTGTATACAAAAGTATACATTACGACGAAACAAACATGGCGGTAGTTACAGTCAATTTTTAATTTCCGGTTTCAGGTAAATCCTCATTTCTAATGACCTAATTTGAGTATTTTTTTTTATTATACCTACCTCGGTTTATTGTAATAGCATATACTGAGTTTCGTTGTGAAACATCGAAAATTGCGAGCGGAGTTACGTTGGCTCGATTGTATTATGTCTGATAAATTATGAAGAAGTACCAGGAGAGTCCTTAAACCTAAATTTAACCTAAATTCCAGACTACAAATACTCTTAAAAAACTATGGTCTAACCGAGTATCGAATCCAGGATCTCGTCAACTGTAGTCAGGAGCTTTCACCACAAAATGAAACTAATCCTAACTAACTAACTCACTTCCACTATCGAATCCTTATCCTGAAGTAACGTTTTCCCTGTATAATTTACCTCCCTCAAACCATGTTGTTCTCTCACCTCATTCTACTGGGTTATATACTGTTCTCTTTCTCTCTGGTTTTCCTACAAGAAGTTTATAATTTTATGTCCCTACTTTTAAGCTTTTGACAGGGATACACTGAAGTAGTTCTCACCCGGAGATCCGAATTGGGGACTATTTTATCTTCCGACAATTTTATCCCAGTGGAACCAGTGTCTGCGTTTTTCGACGGTTGTATTTTTACAGTGAAATATCTTTTTTTTTTTCGTCTGATTTATAGCTTGTGTGATCTTTTAGACAGTAACTGTCTTGAAGCTAGTCCACCTCGACTATAGTGATTTAATTTTCCTCAGAAGTTTCAGGGTATCTCCCAGTTGCCGTATCTCCCACTGCTCACCCGGCCTCAACTCCGTGAATCTGCGCAGACGTAGCAACTGTGCAAGGGGGCCGACTTATCATGTAACTGTGATACGAGTTGTATTATAAAGAGTGGGGAGGGTTCATTATCATCATCATAATTGGCTCGACAGCTCCATGTGACTTTATACTACAATTATACAACAGACATGCCCCACTAAAAACTAAACTCGTGAAACGACGCCCTGCACCCTGGATGACTCTTTCAATTCGTAACTTGATGACTGATAGAGACGCAGCACATAAGAAATATAGACTCAACAAAACAGACACAAGTCTCACTCAATATAAACAGTTACGTAACAAGACAAATCAAGCTATAAGAAACGCCAAACTTAGGCATTTATACAACCTAACAAATACCAATACTTCAGAAATCTGGAAAAACTTGAATAGAATGGGAATTGGGAGAAAAGACACACAGGTAGACAAATTACCTGTTTCCCTGGACACACTCAATAATCACTTCACAGGTATAACTACTACTCCAAAGGATAAAGAACAAACAATAAATGAATTATCACTGACAAATCAACCCGACAGAGAACATTTCCACTTCTCATATGTTACAGACTACGACGTAAAGAAAGCCATAATGCGAATAAAAACCAAAGCAGAAGGAACTGACCGTATAAATATTACTTTACTGAATAAAATAATCGAAGCTATACTACCTACTATAACTCATATTTTTAACTCCTCACTACAAACTTCTACATATCCCTCATTGTGGAAACAAGCCCTCGTACGCCCACTGCCTAAAGTTAAAACGCCCTCAACCCCGAACGACTTTCGACCCATTAGCATTTTACCTACTCTTTCAAAAGCTCTGGAACGATTAGTCCATAAACAACTGACTGAATACCTAAATGATTACAACCTTCTAGATCAATTTCAGTCAGGCTTCAGGACAGGACACAATACAAATACTGCTCTACTAAATATTTGCGAAGACATACGCGGAGCTGCTGATAATCGAAAACTTACCATTCTTACATTACTGGACTTTAGTAAAGCATTCAACACGGTAGACTTGGACTTATTGTTGCATAAACTTAAAAACCTCTTACTCTCTGATAGTGCCACGAAATGGTTCAATTCCTACCTTCATGAGCGCCAGCAATCTGTTATAGGAAATCATATATTATGTTCTTCTTGGTCCTTCCGTAAAGCTGGGGTTCCACAGGGTTCGGTACTTGGACCTTTGCTTTTTTCAATCTACATAAATGACATATCTAACTCCCTAAAGCATTGCAAACATAATTTATTTGCAGACGACATGCAAATCTACATCCACACAGACAAATATTCACTAAATGACACTGTTGCCAAAATTAACGAGGATCTTGACTCACTAATGACTTGGACAGTTAAATATGGACTGCAATTAAATCCTAAAAAGTCACAATCAATCATTATGGGTCATCAGAGACTATTATCTACAATTAACCTAAACACAGTTTCGCATGTGTCACTAAACGGAGTTCAAATCCCTTATAGTGAGACAGTAAAAATTCTAGGAGTATTTATTGACAAAAACTTAAATTGGAATACACAAATAAACCATACATGCAAAAACAGTCTTCTCAATAATACATTCATTAAATCGTGTACGAAATTGTTTGCCATTCGCCCTTAGGAAAATGTTAGTAGAAACACTTGCAATGCCCCATTTTGATTATTGTGACATTCTTTTTACAGACTTAAATATTATTTCCACTCAAAGACTTCAACGTGTTCATAATTCTTGCGCACGTTTTATTTGTGGTATTCGCAAATTTGACCATGTTACACCGTCCCTGGAACAATTATCGTGGTTTCGTCTAAGAGATCGTAGAACTGTCCATTCCCTATCCCTTCTCTATAAAATACTTCACACATCATCGCCTAATTATTTATCACGCCGCTTCATCAGACTATCCGACACACATAATCTTGACACTCGATCCCATCAGCACATTGTCCTTTATATCCCGCCTCATCACACTGTATATTATTCATTATCTTTTACGGTGTCACTTACCAAAACATGGAATTCCCTTCCACCCTATGTCAGAGACTGTCAAACTATAACATCCTTCAAAAACAAACTAAAGAATTATTTAATAACAAACTAACTTATACACCTCACTGATAGTATTCTTTTAGCAATATTAATATATTTAATTATTTATGTAAATAATATTAAGAATAACAAATATTTTTATTTGTTTTGTTTTAAATATTGTATAATCGTAAAATTAGTTTTCTATATCTCATTATTCTCCTGTTTTTATATACACTAGACAGGGACAATTTAATATGTCTTGCTTGTATACATTTTATTATTAGTTTTAGTCTTAATTTTAACTAATATTAACTGGTTGTATTATAGATCGTAATATGTATATTAGATATTATCTTTTGATCAAATTTTTACTTAGTGCTTAATATTAGAGTTAATTAAGATTGTTATATTCTTATGTAATATATGTTTGTCCTGGTGAGTGGAAGAGAA
>JASPKZ010007588.1:635000-799952 GCA_030220185.1 Diploptera punctata
CGTTTCAATGAATTTTGTTTTACAACCAATGACAGTCGTGTTTCACCTCGCTCTTTATCGATTTCTCTTTATCAGCTCCTGCTTTTGTGATAAAGAAAGTTCCTCCTTTTTAATGTTCTGAACAGGTCAAAGCATTATTTTTCTCCAACAAATACATTGAATATAGCGAATAATTAAAAGATTCCTTGATTTTACTGAGTTGTTTACTAAAAAAATAAATGAATAACCCGTAATGTTGATTATGATATATAGTTTGATGTGTTTCATTATTTGTCCACTTGGGTGCACTCTTACAATATTGCGATCTTATAATATGATCGAGCATTAAATATATACATATTTTAAAATAACTATATTCAAATAATGATTTGTGAGTAAACAGCTTAATTTTATTCGTTAAATAGTCCTAACAAATGCCACTCTTGATTTCCAAATTCTCTAGATAAATTGGAAATCACTCGTGGCGGCATTACTTATGACTATTCTCCCAGTAATATTATATGGATGGAAAACATGAACTCTTTCTCTAAGGGAGGAGAAAATATTACGCGTATTTGAGAATAAAGTTCTTAGGAAATTTTATGGACCAAAGAGAGATGAACAGGCAGGTGAATGGAGAAAACTACATAACAGTGAGCTACATGATTTTTATGGGAAACTAGATGCAATAAAAACAGTTAAGTTTCGTAAACTGCAATGGACAGAATATAATACTCGAATGGAGAATGAAAGAGAGGCATGCAAGCTCCTTATAGGAATACCAGAGGGATAGTGCCCAGTCAAGGATTAGGTGGAAGAATAACATTAAAGGTGGTTTAAGGAAAATAGATTATACAGGAAAGCTTTAGCTCAGAACAGGGATGTATGGAGAGCTTATGTCTGCGCGGGTTGGGTAATGTCTGTGAGTTACAGTTAGTTTGTATATACAAAGATCTTGAATTGTGTCAAATTAAAACTGAAATAGAAATAAAAAAGAATGGACACATTTAAAAAAACAGAAGAAAGAATGCAGGAGAACAAACAATCGGTTGTAAGCTGACATTGTTTAACAAAAGACAGCTTGTTCTACGAAGCCTTTTGTCTGTAGATGCCCAATTAAAGGAGTTTGGTTCTATATCGTGGTGATAATGGCTCTTTGTTGAATTGTTAATATTTTAAGCAATTTTTTGGCTTTAACGATTGTACACAAAACACATTATCGGCGAGTGAATGCTACTTGGTACATGATTGTAGATTGTTTAAATGGAATGTTTTGACATCAAAATTGGGGCGGATAATAAATTTTGTGTTCTATTATTACACTGCTTTGTAGAACTCATTTGTTTCTGTTTATGGTATCATTATTAGAGATTTTCCAAGGAATAAAGCTATAGACATTGTTATCAAGGGGATATTTTTCAAAACATGTTAATCGATCCTATCTTGTACATGATGTTGTTCAAAAGTTATAAATAAATAAATAAATAAATAAATAAATAAATAAATAAATAAATAAATAAATAAATAAATAAATAAATAAATACAGGGTGTTGCAAAAAACACCGACAACGGAGGTAAGGTGGTATACATTGAGATCATTTTTCAATAAAGTACTATGTCCGGGAATTATGGATTTTCATACTTTCTCAAGAGTTCTGTCAGTTGGATTTCAAGACTCAATACTTGACAATACTGTCACACTCACATCTTCTTCTTCGGCTTTCCCCCACTTATAGGTTTGCCGTCTTCAGTTTCCATTTATCTCTATCATTCCAATCTCCCTCTTCCAAATTCCTATTATCCATTTTAGTTATCACGTAGGTTTTCCATTTCCATCTTGGTCTGCCACGTTTATTTCTTCCAGTGGGTGACCATTGGTATATATTTTTTGGCCATCTTTCATTTTCCATTCTATGTACATGACCATACCATTTAAGCGTTTGATTTTCAATCCTCTTAACAACAGATGTGGTGACATTCATTTCTCTCCAAAGGAATTCATTTCTTATTTTATCCTGTCTTGTTTTTTGGAGCCTTCTTCTAAAATAATCAAATTCAACTGTTCTAATTTTATTCTTTTGTAATTCCGTCAAAGACCAAGTTTCACTTCCATATGACAAAATATTCTGTATTATGCTCTTGTAAATTTTCATTTTAGTTTCCTTTGTAATATTTTTGTTCCAAATTATTCCATGTAATGTCTTAGTTGCATTTTTTGCCATTGCAATTTTAGTCTATACATCTCTCTCACAGCTACCTGAACTTGTAATTATTTACCCAAGATATTTAAAAAATTCACTTTTTTTTTTTTATTTTCCCTGTTTCAAGTATGAGGTCATCCACATCCTTTCTAATCATGTGGTGGGAGAATAACATTAACCATGATTACAAAGGATCATTGTAAAACATTAGCTCAGAATAGGGATGTATGGATAGCTTACTTACGGGTTTTGTGGTGCCAGGGAGTTACTTTTTTAGTCAGATTTTCATTATCTTCAGGTGTAGGTCTACTACATACAGCCGAGGAAGATCTGTAAATATTTTCCAAGAGTATTTTCATGAGAACAAACTCAACAGTCTCATTCCTTCGCTAAAAAAATCAAAAGATCAAGTTCACATAATTAGGGACAATGGATTACCAAAGAAGATAATGAATTACCAATTATGGGGAAGAGGAATTTGGGTAGAAATTATAAAAAACTCTCCAGACCCATATTAGTATGTTACGGCAGCGAGGCCTGAGCAATTCGCAGTGCAGATGAACAAAGACTAACTGCGGCAGAAATGAAATTTACGAGACGTACTGCAGGCTACTCAAGAACAGACCATAAAAGGAATTCTGAGATTCTCAAATAATTACAAACAGAACCAATAATGGAATATGTAGAAAAATACAGAAACAACTGGAAATCTCACGTGAGAAGAATGAGCTGAACAAGAATACCACGACAAATCTTAAATTATCAGCCACCAGGCAAGAGATCTTTGGGCAGACCCTTCAAACGTGGAGTGTATAGCAGGATTTTAATATCATAATAAATATGAAAGCTAAAGTTAATAACTTTGTATTTTAAATTTTTCTTTACATTTAAATATAACTTAAATAAATAAAAACATTTAAATAATTCGTTGTTGGTTATTGTTGAATAAAAGAAATTGTACTACACAAAAGTTTTGTAAATAATGCTTTTTAAAATTGTTTTAAGTCATTGTTGTCAAAATTATAAATCGTTCTGTTATAACTGTAATAAGAACACCTGCTTAACTTCATATTCTTAAATGAAAGTAAACTAAACTCTGATTGGATGTTAAAACAATTAACTTTCTTATTTAACAAATCAATTTAAACCTTATATTTAAAGAACTAGTAATCAATAGAATTTAAAAATAACATCATGTGATGTAATAATGGTCTTAAAATTATAAAAGAATTACACTAGTCATTCTGCATACAACTTTCAACAAAGATGGAAGCAAGAAGAGATCTGATAAAATGTGATATTTAATACAAGAAGAATAATTGATTCAAGAAAAGAAAATAATTTAATTTTAATTAACGGTGAAGAATAATACCACCTACATTTACTTAATCTGCTGGGAACTTTAAGAAGTGAATAAATGTGCAATTATTTCTACAAGAAACATTTTTTAGTAATTTTGAAGTGTTTTCCTATCCAGTGTACCAACTTCCGACCCTAAGAAGAGAATCCGGCTCTACCGAAAACTAACCCAACCTGAATCAGTAATTCTTTTTGGGACACCAATCTTTCTTCAAAATGTTACAACATCGGGCATGAAGATAATTACTTCTTCAAGTGAGACCGTAAGAGACCCCTAGGTGTATGACATGAAAGGAAGAAGAAGGAATTTGGGTAGACCTCCTAAGATGTGTTTTCACCTAATCCTTGAAGTGCGTGCTTTAGCTTACAGCGGGGAGGTTGCAGAGCGGAAATACCAGCGAAGAAGGATGTCTAGGGCAGAGCTTGCCTTAATGGTTTCCAAATAAAATCACTCCAAACAAGATCGGATGAGAAATTATTGTTTTATGTCTTATAAAATGTGTAAATATGACAACAGCCAGAGGATTCTACTTGTTTGTGAGAAAAGCTATTATTAAATTCAATTTTTGACACTGGACTAATAACAAGTTAGGATGCCTCATGCAACCGCACGACCCTGTAATTATAGCAGAGCGATCTAACATAATCACCAGCAATTAAAACATTTAACACAGGGTGTTACCACCCACAAGCTACTAGCAATCACAAGACTCTACCAAACTTACAAGGGCATAAATGATTAAAACAATACAGTATAAGCGGGACGGTCGAGGGTTCGAGTCCCGGTGAGGTCAGAATTATTAAACTAATACAAACATTGTGGCGGCACCAGAAATGAGTACAAGATGCCTGTTTTGAGGTAATGACGGTCGTAAAGGGCTGACAACCAAGCTGACATCAAGTTCCGGAAAATAACGCCATTCTTCTCTGTCCATCCATTGATCTTTCTCCAATCCTCTGATAATCACAGCCGCTTGATTATATATATATTTTTTTTTCTCCACTAGTCCCTATCCATTCACACCAGTCCTCTTGTTTTCATTCCAGTTCTTATTTCTTGCAGATATATTTAAGAATTTGAGTATCTGGAAGTAATATTAGATAAAGAGGATAAACAAGAAAGTGATATTAAGAACAGAATAAATAAAGGTAGAGCAATAACAGCAATGATGAATGGAGTCTTATGGAACAGACATATAACCAGGAAAAATAAGTTACAAATATATAATTCAATAGTGAGAAGTACTGTCACATATGGAGCTGAAGTTTGGAAATTCAACAAAACTTAGAACAAAAATTTATGTCGATGGAAATGGATTTCTTGAGGAGAGCAGCAAGATGTTCAAACTTAGACAAAATAAGAAATACTGTCATAAGAGAAAAAATGAATATTGGTTATTCAATAGTAGATTATATACGGTAAAGGCAATTAAATTGGTATGGGCACGAATGCAAGAAGAAAGATTACCCAGGAAAACATTGGGATGGTGTCCATCTGGAAGAAGGAGGAGAGGAAGACCTAGAAACTCGTGGATGCAGGAAATAAGAACTGGAATGAGAGCAAGAGGACTGGAGGACATGGATTGGATGGAGAGAGACGAGTGGAGAAGAAAAATAAAACTTTAGGCACAGAAAGATGTGTAAACATTAACATTCTGTATATAAATAAATAAATTCAGTAAATGGGACGGTAACTTTGACTTTGTGAGGAATTGGTTGAGTTAACGCAGACGGAGCTGTTTTACTTTGGATAATACTCTGGCATTGATCTGATATCTCATTCGTGCAGGCTTTCCATTTGTTTGTGTGGTCAATAAAGTATGTAATTGATCCATAATAAACCCTTAAATTGCCAATACTAGACTAGACTAGACTATGTGTTGGAAGTTGGATCACTTTTCCAACATGCATCCCCTCCCCGAGCCCGCCAAGGAAAACATCCAGTTTCCTGGTTGCAACCTCGGCAGCCGAGAAGGGAATCAATGGTTCATGAACCCAACTTCCGGCTATTTTAGGGATTTGTTTACCCTCTTTAGCCCTTTTGGTAATAATTCGTTGATGATAATGAGCGATTTATCTAGTGCAAACCTGAAATGGGATTCCTATAGGAGGAAAAGTACTTCATTCATTGTTGTTTGCAGATGATCAAATAATTTTTGAAGGGGATGAAGATGATATGAAATATATGATAAATAAATTAATGGAAGAATATAAAAAATGGGGACTGAATATAAATTTACAGAAAACAGAATATATGTGTTTGGGAAAGGATTAGGATGACCTCATACTTGAAACAGGGAAAATAAAAAAATGTGAAATTTTTAAATATCTTGGGTCAATAATTACAAGTTTCGGTACCTGTGAGAGTGATGTACATGCCAAAATTGCAATGGCAAAAAATTCAACTAAGACATTACATGGAGTAATTTGGAACAAAAATATTACAAAGGAAACTAAATGAAAATTTATAAGAGCATAATACAGAATATTTTGTCATATGGAAGCGAAACTTGGTCTTTGACGGAATTACAAAAGAATAAAATTAGAACAGTTGAATTCGATTATTTTAGAAGAAGGCTCCAAAAAACAAGACAGGATAAAATAAGAAATGAATTCCTTTGGAGAGAAATGAAGTCACCACATCTGTTGTTAAGAGGATTGAAAATCAAACGCTTAAATGGTATGGCCATGTACTAAGAATGGAAAATGAAAGATGGCCAAAAAATATATACCAATGGTCACCCCTGGAAGAAATAAACGTGGCAGACGAAGATGGAAATGGAAAACCTACGTCAGAACAATAATGGAGGATAGGAATTTGGAAGAGGGAGATTGGAATGATACAGATAAATGGAAACTGAAGACGGCAAACCTATAAGTGGGGGAAAGCCGAAGAAGAAGAAGAATCTAGTGCAAACAACAACCAGCCGTAGATCGAGAAGCAAAGGTCTAGTGGTTGGACATTAAAAAGCCTTTCATCAGATCCTTATTGAATTTGGATTTATTTTCTTGATGTTTTAAGTTGAAGCCTTCAGAAGACATGTGACAAGGCATGACTCACCCTCTCCAGCCTTGGAAGTAAAGAGTTGAGTGGTTGGAATTAGTGTATATCAGAGGTACCTTTTCATCATCATCATCATCATCATCATCCTGCCAGGTGTTAGTCCTAGAAGAACTGTTACGGCCTGAGAAAGCAGTTTTTGTGCCATCTTCTCATAGGTCGACCAAGTGACCGTTTCCCATTTGGACAGTAGTTGATTATTACCTTGGGGATCCTGGATCTAGCCATTCTTGAGACATGTTCCTTCCAGTTTAGCTGATATCTGGAGATGTAGTCCAGTATTGGTGACACATTAAGTTCTTGAAGGATTTCTACATTTTTCTTTCGATCCCATTTGGTGTAGCCAGCTGTTCGGCGCATAAATTTCATCTCACAAGCTGTTGGTCTGCTTTCATCTCTCGTTCTTATAGTCCACGCTTCACTGCCATAACATAGGACTGGTTGAGCCCTTATTTGATAAAGACGAGTACGAGTTGATTTTTGCACTAATGAAGGTTTTAAAACTCTATTAATGATTCCCATTCATTTGTTGAATTTCACAATTTTCTCTGATAAATCCAAATTTTCAACAAAAGAGAGTGGTACTTTTTATCCAATGTAACAGTGCTATTAGGTTGCAGGTAATTTCAATATGTAGATGGTTTCTTTCTGATTGAATACAGTTTAATAGTGTTCTTATTATTTGTTGATGACTTCATTTCGTTTCGTTCTATTTTTCTTAATGACAATATTATACCATTTGTTATTTTAAGATTTTTTACTTATTTATAATTAAATGCAGTGGTATTAATAGGTGCTCTTAATTTATATTTTAAACTGAGAATTTAATGTTTTCGGTAATTGTTCGTTTTGGAGAGGTGCAGTAGGAAATTACTTTTTCAGATTCATACAGACAGATTCTTATTGCTTTCCTATAAACTCGATTTAATTTGTTGGAATTCGTTTTATTTAAATTTAGTAGAAATGATGCAGCATACACGTATGTGAGGGAAGTAACCAAGTGTACTTTTGTCATATTATTAGATGTGAGACTAGGTGAAGTGTTTTAGTGAAAGGCTGTGTTCGTGTGATTGTTCTGTTAAGCTACGTTTGTCTGTAATTGCCAATTCTCGCGCCAGTTATTTAAATTTTCCGGGCAGCAAGGAAAATAAATTCATATAAAACTGTGTTATTATTATACATTATTGCGTAATTTGACATAAATTTAATTAATTTTTCTCGTTTGTTTTTCTATTGATCTAAAAACTATATTAAACACATGAAATCAATGTATGCAATAGGATCTTCTTCTTCTTCGTCAGGCGCTACGACTTCCAGTGGAATGTCTTGGCCTTCTCAACCAGTTTACGCCACTTCTTTACATTTTTAATTTAAGGGTTAAAATCCCTCTCCCGACAGGTCGTGTCCCTGTGATGTGTGGCACGTAAAAGTACCGGTAAGACGAGACGTAAAAATGAGTCTATGTAATGGAATAACACTTTATATAAATTAATTGTAAATTAAATTGAAAGTTGCAGAAACGCAATTGGAATCATAATTGAAAATTGCTATATGTACTAGTTAGTTATAGAGTTGTTTGACGGCGCTACTAGGAAAGACACTTGGAATGCCATCGTGTTTATTCCACAACTTACAATTTGTTTGTCATTTGTTGACTATTCAATGCTGGAATCCAGCCATAAAACACATGATATACGTGTTATTATACCTCCACATGATTCACAACTCCAAATGGTTCCTACATACAGAGTGTTCCAAAAGTTATCTAAGCGAATCCATCACCAAGAAGAATTTTCAATATTTATAAAATGCATTGTAACCGCAATTGAGGTTATGTATTAATTAAAAAAAATTAATATAAGAATATACATATATACATATATATATATATATATATATATATAATATATATGTGTTATGTTGCAAATTTTCGGATATAAGTATGAATATGAAAGTTTTGTTGGGTTTTCCGCGTCTTGGATTCAAGTTCGGTCTCTGACCACTGATTCTGACGTTTCGGCATGATCCCACATGTCATTATCAAGGAATGATAAGTTCCAGTCACAAGTTTGGGTCTTATATAATAAAACTCATAGAGTTTTCGTTGTGGTCCGTTTGCCAAGACGTACACCCATCCAATATTTAGTTATGTAGTTAAACACCTTCAGTTTTCAGTGTGGTCCGTTTCCGAAGCCGTACACACATCCAAGGTTTAGTTCTTATGTAGTTAAACATTTTCACTTTTCAGTGTGGTCCGTTTCGAAAGTCGTACACCCATCCAAGCGTCGACCACATTCCATGTTGCCCAATTGTCGTTTTCTTCATATCTTCTTCGCTGTTCTGGGGATGACATGGTGGGCAGCGAGAGCAGTTTTCCATGTAGATGGTAATCTTTGGGCATCATCTCGGGTGTTCATTGTATGTGATATATATATATATATATAATATATAAATTGGAGAAATGAATTCTTACGTTCAATAGTAGATGTTACAATTTAGGACAGAAAAAGAAATGAATATATTAGAAAAGACTTAAATATTTTAAATTTAACAAATAGAATTAACAACATGAGAAACAACATTTTAAAAGAATGCCTACAGATAGAATCCATCAGCTGTTATTAGTCCACCGCTGTGGTCTCGCGGTAGCGTGCTGCCTTGTCACGCAGCGGGTCCAGGTTCGATCCCTGGTCGGGGCACTTTTTCTGGGTGAGGTTTTTATTGGGGTTTTTCCTCACCTGTAAGACAAATGTCAAGAAAACTTTAAGGCCCAAACGGTCCCCGAAATCATATGGCCATCATCATCATCATCCTTATTATCATCATCATCATCATCCTTCACCAGTGTGGAAAGCAACGGAAAGCTACCACACCTACAATTCCCTAGTAAAGCGGCAAGCATAGCATGAAAATGCTATGATTGCAGTGAAGGACCTGCTTCGGATGGTGCTGTTATTAAAGTACAAACCAATAGGACATAGAAGTTTCGGACGCCCATTTACTAGATGGGAAGATTCATTAAAACCCACTTGATGTAAAAACAGGTCAGAAGACCTAATTTGATGAAGTAGAAGAAGAAGATTATAAGTACCCATTTGTACCCGTCTACCTCAATTAAAATGTATATCCGTTTGCAAAAATTTCGATAATTATTTAAAATCATATAGGCCATTCAAATCAAAATATGTTTCATCTTCGGCATATATATTATATATATATAGGCCTATTATATTATATTATATTACAGCACATTATTACATTACATTACATTACACTATACTCTTACTATTACTATATTATATATTATATTATATTACATTACACTTACTTTACATTACATTACATTACCGCGCACCGCACAGCGCACCGCACCGCACCTCGCACAGCATCGCACCGCGTAACGTACCGCGCGCCCCCACCACGAGCCGCACCGCGCAGCTCACCGCGCAGCGCACCTAGCACCGCCCGCGCACTGCACCGCGCACCACAACTCGCGCCGCACAGAAACCTCGCACCGCAACACGCACCACACCTCGCAACACACAGCGCACCGCACCGCGCACCGAACAGCGCAACGCTGCCGCAACCGCGCCGCACAGGGAAAGGACAGGAGACGACGGCGAGGAGGAAGACGAGGACGAGAGGATGTAGAAGAGGGAAGGAGAGGAGAGGAGAGGAGAGCGGGAGGAGAGGAGAGGAGAGGAGAGGAGAGGGAGAGGAGAGGAGAGGAGAGGAGAGGAGAGGAGAGGAGAGGAGAGGAGAGGAGGAGAGAGGAGAGGAGAGGAGAGGAGGGAGAGGAGAGGAGAGGAGAGTTATAGGAGATAGAGAGTTAGATTGGATGAGAGGAGAGTAGAGGTATATTATATTATATTTATATTATATTAGATTATATATATTATATATTATATTATATTATATTATATTATATTATATTATATTATATTATATTATATTATATTACATTACATATACACTATACTATTACTATTAATATATTATATTACATTACATTCCATACATTATCGCGCAACGCAACTCGCATCGCACCATGCACCGCACAACACCGCGCATCGGACCTTGCACCGCAGCTCGGAACGTAACGCGCACCTCACCGCGCATAGCATAGCGCACCGCACCGCGCACCTCACGGCGCACCACAACGTACAGTGCACTGCGCACCAAACCGCGCAACTCACCGCGGACCTCACTTCGCGCCGCACAGCGCATTTCACAGCGCACCGCACCGCGCACCACACCTCGCACCGCACTGGGCACCGCACAGCGAACCTCACAGGCAGCACAACGACCCGCTCACCGCACAGCGCACCGCATTACATTACACTACATTATACTACTTCTATTATTAATACTATTACTATATTTAATGTTATATTTTATATTATATTATATTGCATTACTTTACATTACATTAGTACATTACATTACACTATTCTATTACTATTTCTAATACTATATTAAATATTATATTATATTATGAGTCGTGAATTTATCTAGAGAATTTGGAAATAAAGAGTGGCATTTGTTAGGACTATTTAACGAATAAAATTAGCTGTTTACTCACAAATCATTATTCAACTATAGTTATTTTAAAATATTTATATATTTACTGTAAACGGCGATGTTTGAAAACAAATGAGAAACGATTGGTACGCTTCATTTGCTTCTTTTGTTCATCACTGCAACCAGATCATATTATTTATTGCCAAAAGAACGCAATATTGTAAGAATGCACTCTAGTGGAGAAAAAATCAATTGCAAAAAATGTTTTATATTAACTCCCGCGTGCAGTATGTGTTGACATTGATGCGCTATATATACAATCTGGTAGCCGTATTTTATATAGAGTCAGTCACTAAAATAATGCTATGACCTATTCAGAATGTTAAAAAGGTGGTGCTTTCTTTATTATGATTAACTTAATTGGTAAATTCTAGGCGAAATACGACTGTGATTGGTTGTAAATCAAATATAATTGTTATGTGATTGGTCATTGACTCCCATTTGGGGCATGAGTTAAATAGTCCAGATATCGATAATTGGAAATCTACTTATGCTAAATATTCTAGTCCTATTGGAGTAAAGAATGTCCATGACATTATCGAGTGGTCACATTTCCCACAAGCGGTCTACGTGACGAAGCCCGGACAGGCCATGGGAGTATGTGACGTCACAACCAGCAAGGCGGGTTTATCGCGGTTTTTTGTCCAAGCCTCTCGGATAACTGACCGAATCCACTGCAAGGAATGCAACCCGTGGTCGTTGCGAATCTGCCGTAATGTACCGTAACAAGAGGACCAGCGACTCAATACAGAGTGCCATAGAAACTAACTCACTGGCTGTATCGAACCTGTAGCTTCATGGTCGAGCGGACATAAGCTCTCCATACATCCATATCTTGACCTAATGTTTTCCAATCATCATCTTCAAGCTAAGTACCTGTTGGCCTGTTCCACTCCCCGCTGCACAACATGCTACAGATCGTCCTTCCAACGTCATTCGGTCTACATTTCTTCGGCCTTCAGGTTTATAAACGATTATTTGGCATTCTTTGTACAAGTCCAAACCATTTACATTTATTTCTGTATATTCTCTCGTTTATACAGTAAAACCTGTCTATAAAGGAACATGATGGTTCCTTAAATATATTTCCGTCTCTTGGCTGTTTTCCTTCTTATAAAGGGTTCCTAAATTACAAGCTTGGATTTTCTCACGCAGTGTAAGGGTTTTACATGCACGCTTTAAAGACATAACGTATTGAACTGAAATACAGACAACATAGTGTATGTAACACAGCTCAGTTTGCACAGCAATACAAAACAACGCTATTGCACAAAAACGAGAAGGAACTCAACTACAGGAAGACTGAAGAGTTTCCCAACTCCCTCGCAGGTTACGTAAGCAGGCGAGGAAAAGCGAGGGATTCCCCGCTGTCACACATAAGCAAGGGTATCCCAGCAATACAATGGCAACACAAGAAGGTAAAACGATATGATGCAGAAGGTCATATGCAGAATTTTCACGTGTGGTCATTAATACTGTAATTAAAATGTGCTTAAGAATAATTTTACGTCTTACTGAGGTAAAAATTAACTATTGGCACTTTAAAAACCATTCCGTTTCCGCGTTATGAAGGTTTCCGGCTTATACAGGACGATTTTACATATAAAATTGTACCGTTCTGGAGATGTTTTTTCCGTCTCTACAACTTTCCTTCTTATAAAGGTTCCGGCTATGACATGTTTTACTGTATTATATATTTGTAATTATTCTCTGATATCTTGATTTCTCTTTCGATCTCTTAAACACACACCTGCAACGGAAATCTCATTTCTATTGTCTCAATTTTATGCCAATCATCTCCTATATAATCTACTTCCCAAAATTCAGGTTAATTGAATTATCCCACCTCATTCTTGATCTACCAACCGTCTGGTTTTCTTACAACAAAGTTTTTATGCCCTTCTATCATTCCGCATCCGTGCCTCATGTCCTGTCCATCACAGTCCACGATACTTATATGTTATTATTATAGCTGGCTTCCTACAAAGGTCATGTTATGAAGTCTTCTCCATTCGCTTGTCTGTTCATCTCTCTGTTTTCCTAAGAACTTTATTCTCAAATACTCGTAATCTTTTCTCCTCCCTTAAAGTAAGAGTCCATGTTTCGCACCCATATCATATAACTGGTAGAATAATAGTTTTATATATTTTCAGTTTAACGTTTTTTGAAAGGATTCCCTGTCATGTATAATAGCACGCATTTCCAGAATTGAGTCTACAGTTATACATTTTTCTATTACTTTAATAAATTAAACTAATGTATTTTATACGTAGTGACATCACGGTAATAGGAGGGAAACTCTCCCTTGTGTGATTCCCAGAACAGAGAACTTTAAATCTCAGATGTTATTACACTATTTAACTCATGACTCAAATGGTAGTCAATGACCAATCACGTTTCAATGAATTTTGTTTTACAACCAATCACACTCGTGATTCACCTCACTCTTTATCAGCTCCTGCTTTGTGATAAAGAAAGCTCCTCATTTTTAATGTTCTGAACAGGTCAGAGCATTATTTTTCTCCAACAAGTACATTGAATATAGCAAATAATGAACAGATTCCTTGATTTTGCTGAGTTGTTTACTAAAAAAAATTAATAACCTATAATGTTGATTATACTATACAGTTTGATGTGTTTCATTAGTTCTCCACTAGGGTGCATTGTTACATTATTGCGATCCTATTTGGCAATAAATAATATGATGACCACTATCATCATCATCATCATCACCCATCATATAATCGGGGGAACGTAACCCTGCCTTGCAGGCGCCCCAAACTCAGAAATGTGTTACAAGGAGAGAACACCAGGAATGCCGAAAGACAATCGGGGGCATGTGCAAAAAAAATAAAATAATGATTTGTGAGTAAACAGCTTAGTTTTATTCGTTAAATAGTCCTAACAAATGACACTCTTGATTTCCAAATCCTATAGATAAATTGAAAATCACTCGTGGCGTTACTTATGTAAAAACTCCAATTAGCTGGGCATATGGTAGCAATGGGCGAAAAACGAGAAGCAATAAAAGTCTTATAGGCGAACCTTGGAGGAAGGAGGACGGTGGGATGACCGAGAGGACATACGCCACTACACTTGTGAGAGTAAGTTTAGGAAGAATGGAGGAGCAAGTTTGGGAAGGCCAGGACCCGATGCTTAGTGGTGCTGTTTTTGAGCGATCAATTTGTTTGTTGTAGAAATGAACAGTAAGGAACTGCATTGTTACAGGCAGAGGCTGCTAATCACGTATTCAGACCGGTTTATGCAGCTTCAAGTTCAAGATTCGCAACAAAGTTGTTGATGATCTCAAACACATTTTATGAGCACAATTACTTAAAAGCATTACAATGGGCTATTTACCACACTCCAGTGTTCAGCAACTGCGTAAACTAACCGATCCCTTGAGCACAGTGTCCTTTATATCCCTCCTCACCATACTACCTATTATTGGAAATCTTTTACAGTTTCTCTTGCTAGAATATGGAATTCCCTTCCACCCTATGTCAGAAAATACTGAGTTTCTACCTTTAATAATTGTATTTAACATGTATGGTAGAATTACGTCATGTTTTACAGAGTGAGAGTAAAATAATAGCTTCTGTGAGGTTTTCAACAAACAATTGTGAATGTAGCAGGAGGAGTTAAAAATACACCTTTTGAATTTTATCTTCTAATAAACTTACGTCACTAATTATACAAAATAAAGGTAACTGACATAACTAATAACGCCCCTGCGTGGTGTAAGAGTTTTAATTAAAATACATCTTTGTTACGTATGAGATTGTTTATATTCTTTAGCCAAGAAAAAAAAACAATCATAACCGATGCCAAACTGTGCCACTTTGGGAAGCAAATTATCTCAAATTTTACGTAATATTTTCTCATCCCTTAAAGTAAGAGTCCATGTTTCACATATAGTATAACTGGGAGAATAACAGTTTTATATATTTTCTGTGTGATGTTTTTAAGGGAAGTTGGGACGACAAGAGTCCCTGTAATGCATAATAGCACACATTTCCATAATTGAACCAGTGTTCAATTTCTTTGTGCACCTGTTTGTAATTATTGCTGCTAGATATTTGAATTCTGCCACTTCTTCAAAATTTTCCTCATTTGTCATTAAGTGTCAATTTGTCTAACATGTTACAGAATAAAAGAGAGAGTCTGATGTAAGTGAGTCAGTAATTAATCACACTGTTGCTGTGACCTCACTAATTCTGCTAACGAAATTTAAGAAGTTGTTCATCATTATTAACGGCTTTTGTACACACGCTGCTGAAACACAACTAAAGCTTCCTCCACTCTTGTTCCTTATAATAAATCAACCTCTTGGCCACAACTTTTAAGGTCCCGGGTTCGATTCCTGGTCATACCACAGGGTCGTTTCCTAAAGAAAATTATTACATGGCCTGGAGTTTAGGTTTAAGAACTTTCCTGGTGCTTCATTATCATACGTATGATTAGGAAGAAGAATGTACGACGGATGCAAGAAGAAAGGTCACCCAGAAAAACATTAGAATGGTGTCCACCTGAAAGAAGAAGGAAAGGAAGCCCTCGAAACTCGTGGATGCAGGAAATAAGAACTGGAATGAGAGCAAGGGGACTGGATGGACTGGGACGAGTGGAGAAGAAAAAATAACACTTTAGGCACAGAAAGATGTATAACATTAAAATTCTGTATATAATTAAAAAGTTTGTCCATACGTAAATCCAACAGCTTATTAATACATTGTGTAATGGGTCAACGTATTTTATTCCGAGGTTGTTACCTCATACAGATAGAATATGACTTGACGCAGAGACTGCAGCGTGTTCATAATGCTTGCGTTCGATTCATTTTCAATATCCGTCGTTATGACCACATTTCTGAACACTTCAATAATCTCTCTTGGCTCCGTCTTACTGACAGACGTAAATTGCACTCTCTTTCACTACTTTTCAAGCTTCTGAATTCCTACACTCCTACTTACCTGGCGTCCAGATTTGAGAAGTTATCTTCTTACCACAATATTGACATCAGGTCACAAGATAACAGTCTGCTAACAATCCCTCTTCATAGCACTTCCTCTTATTCTACTTCCTTCACAGTAGCCTCTGCCCGCTCCTGGAATCTCCTTCCCTCAAGATATCAGGCGTTGCTGTACACTTGGCACTTTTAAGTCACGCTTATACAGTTACCTGTTGTCTAATAATTAATTTTTCTCTATTTATTTAAATGTATACTATGTCATTAATAATCTTTTTATCGTTTTTTTATATATCTTGTACATATTATATAATATAATTCGTTAAATCTAGAGTAAATCAAAATACATTATAAATATTAATTGTATTGTATTTATAACTTGTAATTGTTTATGTTTATTGTAATTTAGATGTAAGACTATTTTTTTGTATTTTTTTAAAACCTGGTTGAGTGGCAGACAAGGCCTTAAGGCCATAACTCTGCCAGGTAAAATAAAGATATTCATCATCATCATCCGGTATCATGGCTGCTGCTGCCGTCTTCCGGAAACCAAACGCCATTCCTCTCTGTCTATTCATTGATCTTCCTCCATTTCTCTGATATTCATAGCTGCTTGTACCCCTTCTATCCAAGTTTTCTTCGGTCTTCCTCTCTTCCTCCTTTCCATTGGGATCCATCCCATAACAATTTTAGGAAATCTTTGCTCTGGCATTCTTTTGACATGGCCATACCACTGTAATCTTTTCTTTTCTATAATGTCTATGATGTCCGGCTCCTCTTGTACACCCATAATTTTCCTTATTTCTTTATTTCGTATTCTATCCTTCTCTTCTTCTTCTTCGGCTTTCCCCCACTTATAGGTTTGCCGTCTTCAGTTTCCATTTATCTCTATCATTCCAATCTCCCTCTTCCAAATTCCTATCCTCCATTATTGTTCTGACGTAGGTTTTCCATTTCCATCTTGGTCTACCACGTTTATTTCTTCCAGGGGGTGACCATTGGTATATATTTTTTGGCCATCTTTCATTTTCCATTCTTTGTACATGGCCATACCATTTAAGCGTTTGATTTTCAATCCTCTTAACAACAGATGTGGTGACCTTCATTTCTCTCCAAAGGAATTCATTTCTTATTTTATCCTGTCTTGTTTTTTGGAGGCTTCTTCTAAAATAATCGAATTCAACTGTTCTAATTTTATTCTTTTGTAATTCCGTTTCGCTTCCATATGACAAAATATTCTGTATTATGCTCTTATAAATTTTCATTTTAGTTTCCTTTGTAATATTTTTGTTCCAAATTACTCCATGTAATGTCTTAGTTGTATTTTTTGCCATTGCAATTTTGGCCTGTACATCTCTCTCACAGGTACCTAAACTTGTAATTATTGACCCAAGATATTTAAAAAATTCACATTTTTTTTATTTTCCCTGTTTCAAGTATGAGGTCATCCACATCCTTTCCCAAACACATATATTCTGTTTTCTGTATATTTATATTCAGTCCCCATTTTTTATATTCTTCCATTAATTTATTTATCATATATTTCATATCATCTTCATCCCCTGGAAAAATTATTTGATCATCTGCAAACAACAATGAATGCAGTACTTTTCCTCCTATAGGAATACCCATTTCAGAACATTTCTATCCATTCTATATTTTCCGGCTGATCTTCTTAAAACATCCATTTCTGTACTTAAAATTCTTTTCATTTCCCTTGTAGGAATTTGCCAGACTTCAGCACCAGATGTTATAAAGCTATTATTATTATTATTATTATTATTATTATTATTATTATTATTATTATTATTATTATTATTATTGTTATTATTATTATTATTATTATTAATATGTGCTGTTTTTCTAGACTGCAGGTACTTGTGGTTAACCTGAATGACAATATTTCAGCAGAACACTGTGCAGACACCTGCTGTACTGTTGAACCGCTACGTTATTTATGTCGACCCAAACATTTAATTGTGCCTCCAGGACATCAGCTCTCTTTCTTATATACAGAGCAAGAGGTGGCTTCACTATGTCACTTTCAGTAATAAAATACAGGGTGTCAAATATTTTAGGGTAATCATCATAAACCTCACTGGTCTCTTCAGTCCCAGTAGTTAACACAACTGGTCTCATATCTTCTACTTAAGGTCGGTTTCACCAACATAGGTAACTGTATTACTCCAGTTTCTGTGTGCATAATGCACAGCTTAAACTGGCGTAATACAGTTTCCTCTGTTGGTGAAACTGACCCTTAATGTCTTATTGTGACTCATTCTTGATACATTGGTCAAATTTCCGCCTTTGAATTTCACCCCAGTCAAACCCATTATACGAGATCGTCAAAAATAAGTCAGTTGCTGGTACAAACAGTTGGAGTAAACATCACCGTACACAACAACAACAAGTAGCGGAAACTCAACCTGCAGAAGATGGAAGATAACTTCCGAAAGCGCTCCAGTTAATTTTATATACACTATTTTAACAAAGTTGAGGACGACGGCACCTACCAACAGGTACAATTTAATTTTTAACTTTCATCACATGACTTCACCTCAACGGAATTTGATATGGATTTTACTATTATTGGATATAGGCCTAATCTCTATCTACAACAAACAACAGCCCAATGATGGACTTTAGCGTCTCCTTTGATAGGAGTTACTAGACGCCTGTTTACCTACATGTTTCATGCGATCAAAGATACATCTTCTTCTACTACTTCATGAAATTAGGCCTTTTGACCTGTTTTCACATCAAGTGGGATTTAATGAATCCTCCCATCTAGTAAATGGGCGCCCAACACTTCTATGTCATATTGGTTTGTACTTTAGTAACAGCTGAGGGATTCTATCTGTAGGCATTCTCTTGACATGTTCATACCAGTTGTTTCTCATGTTGTCAATTCTATTTGTTAAATTGAAAATATTTAAGTCCTTCTTAATATCCTCACTTCTTTTCTTGTCCAAAATTGTCACACCCGCTACTGAACGTAGGAACTTCATTTCTGCAGTTTCTATTTTCCTTCTGTCTGAACGGTTAAGAGTCCAATTTTCACTTGCATATGTTAAGACAGGCACTGCCATAATTTTGTAAAATTTTAGTTGTGTGCTCCTCAAAGTTTTATTTTTCAGTGTCCGTCTTATAGCGCCACACATTCTGTAAAATCTATTTAATTTAATATTAATATCTTCCTTCTGGCAGTTTGATACGTTGCATCCTAAATAATTAAAATTGTTCACCTGTTGTATTGTACTGTTATTAATACTGATTTTACACCTCATATGGTCTTTCCCGTTGAATGCCAGTTTTTCCTCACCTGTAAGACAAATGTCAGGAAAACTTTAAGGACCAAACGGTCCCCGAATCATATGGCCATCATCATAATCATCCTTATCATTATCATCATCATCCTTCACCGGTGTGGAAAGTAACGGGAAGCTACCACACCTACAATTCCCTAGTAAAGCTGCAAAGCATAGCATGAAAATGCTGTGATTGCAGTGAAAGACCTGTCCTCGGGCAGAATTCTATGGATGGATGGATGTATTATTACAGGAACTCTTGTTCCAACTCCTTTCAAAAAACGTTAAACTGAAAAAATATAAAACAGCTATTCTCCCAGTTATATTATATGGATGCGAAACATGGACTCTTACTTTAAGGGAAGTAAGAATATTATGAGTATTTGAGAATAAAGTTCTTAGGAAAATTTTTGGGCCAAAAAAAAAAGAGATGAACAGACAGGCGAATGGAGAAGACTGAATAATAGTGAGCTATATGATATGTATAGGAAGCCAGATATAATAAGAACAGTTAAGTCTCGTAGACTGCGATGGGCAGGACATGTGACACACATCTAGTAGAGAACTAAGTTACTACTAGGATGATCAGGGTCGGTAATTTTTTTAGTAATTTCGTAGGCTATGAAAGAAACTGAGAACCTGTTTGCAATATAATATTTAAATACAAGTGTGCAGCCCCATAATTATGCCATTTGTCTCCATTGCAGACCACACGCAATAAGTCAAACGAGTGTCACATTTCCAATTCTCGCAGCCGGCTGAGTTCAATTGAACGGGGCAGCTTGGTGTGGGTGTTAATACCACAAGCATACATTAAAATATACAGTGTTTTACGAGGGCAATCATTCTTAAATGAATACTCCATCGTTGTATCGTACCATGTTGCATTTCTTACCTTTAATTAAATTGATAACATTGTGTTAATAAGGGTTAATACTGAGAAACTGGAGCACGCCGTAGCGTAGTGGTTAAGTCAGTGCGCTACAAACCGGAAGTTCGAGGGTTCAAGTCCCGGTGGAGTCAGGATTTTTAAACTCACCCAAAACTTCTGGCGGCACTATGGCCCTGGGGTCGACTCAGCCTCTAACTGAAATGAGTACCAGACGCTTGTTCTGGGGTAAAGGCGGTCGTCACGCAGGGCCGACAACCCGGCTGACATCAAGTGCCGATTGTGTAGAAAAGTGGGAGCCTTAACCTCCTACTACCCCAAGGGCCTCCCGAGGCCTGTAGTGGGATCACTTTACTTTACAGAGAAACAGGGGACGGAAGTAAACATCAGTAAAACTAAATATATGTTCACACATAGAAACATATTATATAATGGAAAAGATAATCAATTATAAATGAGGGAAAAGTGTGAAGAAGTGGCTGAATTCAAATACCTACAGAGCAACAATTACAATCAGGAATGAGGTTCACAAACAAGTTAATCATAGGTTCAATTAGAAGTAAAAAACCAAAATGGCTATTGTGATAGAATAGATAATGCAAAATATTTTTGCCATCACTAATTCTTAATTTCTCTGTTCAATTTACATTTAATAGATTTAAACTATCCCCAAGAATATAAACAATTCCTGTACATCAAACATTAAAACGTAATTGTGGAGCAAAAGTGAGCTAAGTCAAGCTAATGGGTTCGTACCCCGTTTATAGAGGAAGAGTCTATCTTCTCTAATTTATAATAATTCAACTAAAATTCTTTTCCTTGCTATGCATATTATTATGAATTACAGGGACTCTTGCCATCCCAAGTTCTCTCAAAAAACGTTAAACTGAAAATATATAAAACTGTTATTCTACCAGTTATATTATATGGATGTGAAACATGGACTCTTACTTTAAGGGAGGAGAATAAAGTTGTGTGGAAAGAAAGAGAGCTGAACGGAGAGGTGAATGGAGAAGAACCTTCATAACAGTGATCTACATGATATTTGTAGAAAATTAAATGTAATAACAACAGTTAAGTCAGGGCATGTGGCACGAATGGGAAATGAAACAGGTGCATGGAAATCCAGAAGGGAAACGCTCAGTAGGTAGACCAACAAGGAGGTGGCAGAAAAACATTAACCTGTATTTGAGGGATGTAGATTACACAGGGGATGATTAGAAAATATTAGCTCAAGATAGGGATACACGGACAGCTTATGTCCACGCGGTTCGATAGTGCGAATGAGTCAGTTATTCTGACTACGAAATATATGTCGTCTTCACAAAGCTTTATTATTCGTTTTTGATTTTACAAAATTAAATATTTTGTATTTCCTCATATTGTCATATAATTTACATTCATTTCTGCGAGTTTCCTTGTCATCACAATTATAACGTTAGTTTAGCGGGGTTTTTTCTCATCAATTGGCTACACTGTCAGACCATTGCAATTTTGCTGATTGTAGGTTACCTTGAGCTTCATTTCAAGGCATTTCTAACATTCTTTGGGGGAAAAAAATGATATACACAATTCTTCTGTACGTGTGTATGTCACTGAACTCCTCCTCAACAACTGCACCGATTTTGATGATTTCTTTTTTGTATTTATTTACAAATAAATGTTACACACAGTATTGACAAGTGCTCGTGCTCGGGTGCAGTTCAGTTACACGAATAATACAAATAGAATATATACATTTAAAGTTAGGGGCCAGTTTCATTTTTACATAAATTATGGCACATACAAATAAAACATAATAATGTATTGGGAATAAGACTTTATTCTAACAAAAGAATTAATGGAATGGAGAATGATTTACACAAAATAATACAAACCATATAATGTAATGGATTATAACCAATAATACAGAAGAAAGTAATTAGTTATATATTGATTTATAATAATATAAACAAGAATATATACTTTATATTTATTATTTTAAAATATTCAAATGATTAATTTTATTCACTTAATTAATTAAAAATAATTTATTTAATTGCTTTTTTAAAACTAGGTGTGTTTAGTTTACTTAGTTCTGGATTGGATCTAATTAATTCATTATATAATTTGGGTGCTAGATATCTACTATATTTAGATCCAGAAGTTGTATAACATGTTGGAACATGTAGCAAAGAAGTAGTATTTTGTCTGGTGCTGTAAAAACTTCGATTGTGCTCTTTAAATTCGTTTTTATTTTTATGAAAATAAGTAAGCAATGTATGCTTGAACATTTGTTTAATATTTGGCACGTTGAATTCTAAATAAATTAAATTTGTAGGGTAATCTAAAGGTTTCTGCAAGCAGATTTTTATGTATTTGAGTGGATCCCTGGACGGTTAGATTCACAATTGGACTCTCTAAAACCATTAGGTGTAGGAGTTCATCTGAAGTGAAAATTTTAAAAATCGCTACACAGATCACAATTTTCGATGTTTCACAATGAAACTCAGTATATCCTATCAGAATAAACCGAGGTAGGTATTATCCAAAAATGAGCGAAATCCGACAATTCGAATTGGAGGTTTACCTGAAATCCGAAATTAAAAAGTGCCTAAATAACTGGACCAATTTCGATGAAATTATGTGTGTGTGTGTGTTAAAGTGGGTCCCTGGATGGTTTAGATTCACAATTGAACCCTCTAAACTATTAGATGTATGAGTTCATCCGAAGTGAAAATTTAAAAATCGCTCTAGCGGTCACATTTCTCTGTGTTCCACAACAAAACTCAGGATACCCTGATAAAATAAACCGAGGTACGTGTTATGCAAAAATGAGCGAAATCCGACAAATTGAAATAGAGGTTTATCTGAAATCCTAAATTAAACATTGACAAGCAACCGCTATGTTTGCTTCGTCACAGCGTATAGCCTACCATTCAATTTAATTAATATTCAATAATCCACCGCTGTGGTCTCGAGGTAGCGTGCTGCCTTGTCACGCAGCAGGCCCGGGTTCGATTCTCGGTTGGGACAGTTTTTCTGGGTGAAGTTTTTATCGGGATTTTTCCTCACCTGTAAGACAAATGTCAGGAAAACTTTAAGGCCCAAACGGTCCCCGAAATCATATGGTCATCATCAACATCATCATTCATATTCATCTTAGATTAAGCTTAGGATTAGGGACTCTCCTGTCGCATCACTATCATCATCCATCATATCATCGGGACAACGTAAACCCCGCCTTCCAGGTGCCCCAACCTCAGAAGTGGGTTACAAGTACGCCGTGCCAGAGAACACCAGGAATGTTGAAAGACAACCTGGGGCATTTGCAAAAAATATATATATTTATTTAGGCTTAGTTGTACACGCCGGATATTAGTTGGTTTTATATATTTCTTTCGGATAATATTCACATATTGCAACAAAAATTGTGTGTTTTTCTGATTTTTTATTTGAGTGTGTTGGTGGAATGCAATCCCCTAAATTTAATTTAAAACAACATAATGTCAGCTATAGTCTGTCCATGGAATGTGTATAGAAATTCGCCAACTTTCCGATTAGATATATTTCTCACTTCGAACTCATGAACGAAATTGGTAATATCACGTGATCTGTTCTCCGTCCTGCACTTCTTCCGCGGCCTCAATGGCTGTGCATTTTTGCCCGCCTCCTGCATAGATTGCTTATTTCCAACAGCTTCTCTACAGATTCTAGGGACAGACTGAAGAAGTAAATTGCTCTCCCACGTTGTGGTGACATTTTGAAGCAGTAATTATCTTCATGCCCGAAGTTGTAGTAACATTTTGAAGAAGGCTTGGTGTCCCAAAAAGAATTACTGGTTCAGACTAGGTTTAATTTTCGGTAAAGCCGGATTCTCTTCTCAAGGTCGGAAGTTGGTACACTGGATAAGAAAACACTTTAAAATAATTGAAAATTATTTCTTATAGAAATAATTGTAAATTTATTCACTTATTAATTTCTCAGCAGATCAAGTAAATGTCAATTAAAAATACATTATTTTCTTTTCTTAAATCAATTATTATTATTCTTGTATTAAATATTACATTTTATCAGGAGATCTCTTCTTGCATCTGTCTTTGTTGAAAGTTGTATGCAGAATGACTGGTGTCTTTTATAATTTTAAGACCATTATTACATCACATGATGGTAATTTAAATTCTATTGGTTAATAGTTCTTTAAATATAAGGTTTAAATTGATTTCTTAAATAAGAAAGTTTAATTGTTTTAACATCCAATCAGAGTTTAGTTTACTTTCATTTAAGAATATGAAGTTAAGCAGGTGTTCTTATTACAGTTATAACAGAAGGCTAATTTTGACAACAATGACTTAAGACAATTTTTAAAAGCATTCTTTACAAAACTGTTATGTAGTACAATTTATTTAATTGTTACTGAGATATTTTTATTCAACAATAACCAACAATGAATTATTTAGATTATTTTATTTAAGTTATATTTAAATATTAAAAGAATTTTAAAATCCGAAATTATTGACTTTAACTTTCACATTCATTATAATATTAAAAATTCTGCTTTAAGACTATATATTGTCAGGGGAAAAAATTGTTTTTGAATCCAGGAGGACGTGACAAATGTATGGACATGACATGACAAATGTATGGAGACAGCGGAGGATGTAGCGAATTCCAAGCCACAGATTTCGCTGACATCTCTCATCTGATTCAACAACAATCAACAACATAAATATAAGAGAGGTATCTTGTGATGCAAGCGTTTAAATTCGCTTTCCCAAAATTGTAACTTTACTCCTGGGAACACGTCGTCTTCTTTAAATTCCCACAATTCTATTTTTATCAGAATTTGCGAATCTTTTTTATGACATTGGCCTATTGACCTCTCTCAACAATACACGCATACATCACCGCGATGGTCATTTGAAATTAATGATTACACCTGCGTTCATTTAAATACGTCCTTGGTCCTGGTAATGTTTACAGTTTCGTCAGGCAGTCGCAATAAATATACAATCTGATGTGGCGTGAGGCTTAAATACAGATACTCCTGGTGAAATTAAATGTTTCCTACCTCTCCTCATATATATCTTCTAAGTAGACCACGATTTCGAGACTATAACAGTCTCATCTTCAGTACAATCTTGGTTGTACTGAAGATAAGACTTCTATGGTCTCGAAATCGCGGTCTACTTAGAAGATATATATGAGGAGAGGTAGGAAACATTTAATTTCACCATAAATTAAACCTCATAGTGATTAATTCCTATAAAAAGTTAAATAAAAAAAACAGATACTCCTATTTATTTATGCAATATATATGTTCACAAATAGAAATACATTATATAGTGGAAATAGACAGCTAATGACAAATGAGAGAGGTTTTGAAGAAGTGACCGAATAAAATACCTAGGAACAATAATCACAAACAGGAATGAGATCCACAAAGAAATTAAACATAGGCTCAATTCTGGAAATGCGTGCTATTATGCATTGCAGAGACTCTTGATGTCCCAACTCCTTTCAAAAAACGTTAAACTGAAAATATATAAAACTGTTATTCTACCAGTTATATTATATGGATGCGAAACATGGACTCTTACTTTAACGGAGGAGAAAAAGTTACGAGTAGGAATGAAGTACTTAGGACTTTTTTTAACCAAAGAGAGATGTTAAAATACTCTGAAATTATGATTTGATATAGGCCTATTTATAATTTTCTATTTTTCTAATATTTTTATTAAGTTAATTGTGAATAAACTTATGAGCTTTGTAAGAAGGACCAAAGGATGGACAAAATTGGACCACATAAGAAATGAAGAAATAGGAAGTGAATTAGAGATATATTCAATAAACGATAGAATTCAACAACACCGCGTCGGCTGGGAACAGCATGTTCGGAGAATGGAAGAAACAAGATTGCCCAAGATAGCATATCATTATAAACCAAAGGATTAAGGGATGTAGGAAGACGTAGGAAGAGATGGAAGGAATCATTGTGAATTCGGAACAGGTGAAGTGAAGGTGATGATGATGATGATTTTTATTAAGTTTAACGATTCATGTAGTTTAATGGAAATAAAATAGAATTGTGATGGTAAAAGCAATGGCAGTTGTTTAGCCCTAGAGAGATGAGGTGAAGAGTTGTCCTGGTGTTGATGTACGTCTTACTGCACATAAATTAGATGAATGTTCAAGTCGTCATACGTCTGCCAAAACGAAGCGCCTTAAATGTTTTATATTTGACCCCAGATCAACATGATTATCATCACCAGATGTATGTAAAAATAAGAACCGAAACAAATATAAAAGCTTCATCCAGGAAATCGAATATCGAACGTGGGCCCGCAGCTACCAAGACAACGACGTTACCCCAACACCGCAGAGGAGAGACCTACTTTCTCCTCATCATCCGTCACGAATTAGGCCATTACATATCTGTTTCGACCCCATCTAGCAGTCTTTTAAGAGGTCTTCCTGGCCGACGATGTCCTTTGGGTTTATATTACATCATCATTTTTGGGATTCATCGGCCGCGGTGGACTAGTAGTTATGCTTCTTGCCACTGGTCGCGAGGGTCGCAGGTTCAAACCCGGCCGGGCTCGATGGATTTTTTAGGATGGAAAAATCCAAGGAGCAAGTCCTCTGGGAGGGACTTTAAGCCGTGGGTCCCGAATCTGAACATATTTAGGCTCCTAAATCTGAACATAAAGGCCTCTGAGCAAAATTTACCAACCTCAATGTCTTATTAATACCTTAGTTGCCTGTTACTTACTCACTGGCACGATCGAACCCCTAGGTTCATGGCCGCGCGGACATAAGCTCTCCATTCATCCTTATCCTGAGCTAATGATTTCCAATCATCCCCTGTATAATCTACTTCCCTCAAATCATAATTAATCTTATTCTCCCACCTCATTCTTGGTCTACCAACTGGGAGTTTTCCCTCTGGCTTTCCTACAAGAAGCTCCCATGCACGTCTTTCATTTCCCATACGCGCAACATGTCCTGCCCATCGCAGTCTACGAGACTTAACTATTCTTATTATATCTGGCTTCCTATAAAGACCATGTAGTTCACTATTATGAAGTCTTCTCCATTCACCTGTCTGTTCGTCTCTCTTTGGTCCAAAAACGTTCCCAAGAACTTTATTCTCAAATACTCGTAATCTCCTTTCCTCCCTTAAAGTAAGGTTCCGCCCATATAATATAACTGGTAGAATAACAGTTTTATATATTTTCAGTTTAACGTTTTTTGAAAGGAGTTGGGACATCAAGAGTCTCTGCAATGCATAACAGCACGCATTTCCAGAATTGAGGCTATGTTTAATTTATTTGTGCATCTCATTCCTATTTGTGATTATTGTTCCTTAGTATTTGAATTCAGCCACTTCCTCAAAATTTTCCTCATTTGTCACTAGCTTTCCATATCCTGTTAGATGTCTAATTGAGTCAGTTAGTTGACCGCGTGCCATTCATCACATCTATGGGAAAATAATGTAAGTAAATTAACTTTTTCTAGTAAGTCTTAACAAAGGAGAAGTTATGGTTCAAAGTTGGACTACGCCATTAAAGAGGGATTATTTCTGTAGGTGGGCTGCACCCGAACACGTGCACTTGCTCAGTATATGTGAATAAAATTTATTCTTAAATACGGTTTCCCAATTTTTTGAAATTACGATTCATTTTACACGTGACCTTAACTCCGTAAACATGTTTTTGTTAGGAATATTGCACAATACAGTGTTCTTCCTTCAAGCCAAAGTGATTTGTCGTCAGAGGTTTCTGTCTGAAGTATCATCTTCCTTCAAATCTGTAGCTTCCATACTTCTTCTCTCTGCACGTATCCAACGTTCTATAGGTCTGCCTCTTCCACTTCTTCCATTACCTTTCCAATCAAGGATCTTCTTTGGTATTCTATCTAATTCAATTCTTATGAGGTCTCATACAATTTCAAACGTTTTTCTTCTATTTTTTTTTTCAACTTGCATAATTTCCTGTATTGTTCCATCCATCCATAGTAATTCTGCCCGACGGCAGGTCCTTCACTGCAATCATAGTATCTTCATCCTATGCTTTGCAGCTTTACTAGGGAATTCTACGTGTGGTAGCTTCCCATCCTTTTCCACACCGGTGAAGGATGATGATGATGGTCATATGATTTAGGGGACCGTTTGGGCCTTAAAGGTTTCCTGACATTTGTCTTACAGGTGAAACCCTGATAAAAACCTCACCCAGAAAAACTGCCCCGACCGGGGATCGAACCCGGCCCGCTGCGTGACAAGGCAGCACGCTACCTCGAGACCACAGCGGTGGATTATTGTTCCATAGTAAATATAAATAAAATAAATGTTCTCCGCAAAATATTCCGATGTATGTATGTGCGTGTGGGTTCCACATAAATCCTCATTTCAGATAAATAAAAATACATTTAAATAAATATATATATAAACTCATATACAACTTTTAGTAGTGTTTTTGGTGTGTACTAAGTAATATGGATGAAAATAAGATTTTTTGTCATTGGAACAACCTCAATAACCGAGTTTGGAATTTGCTAAAAGATTACAAAAAAAAGGTTTTGCATTTTGATGATTATTAATATGAAAGAATGCGAGGAGACAGACGACTGAGTGAAAAACAAAGCATTTGGTCGGTCGATAAATTATATTTGATAAATGGCTGCAGGTTTTCATTGCTTGGAGTGTCATTATGTTGCTGACAGTTGGACTTCACATGCTCCTACTTTTTTGGTAACTCCATGTTGTATTCTAGCATCGTCTCTCAGCCCATTCAAATGCTGATTTCAAATTATAACCAATCATTCTGAGAACAGAGTCGTGATAACATCGCTCAAGAAAAACTGAAAATTAATAAAATAACTCAAGTAAATGTTGTAGAAACAATAATAACAAAATGCAATAATAATAATAATAATAATAATAATAATAATAATAATAATAATAATAATAATAATAATAATTAATATACAGAATTTTAATTTTTACACATCTTTCTGTGCCTAAAGTTTCATTTTTCTTCTCCACTCGTCTCTCTCCACCCAATCCATGTCCTCCAGTCCTCTTGCTCTCATTCCAGTTCTTATTTCCTGCATCCACGAGTTTCGAGGTCTTCCTCTCCTCCTTCTTCCTGGTGGACACCAATCCAATTTTTTTCCTGGGTAATCTTTCTTCTTGCATTCGTCGTACGTGCCCATACCAATTTAATTGCTTATACCGTATATAATCTACTATTGAATAACCAATATTAATTTTTTTCTTATGACAGTATTTCTTATTTTGTCTAATTTTGAACATCTTGCTGCTCTCCTCAAGAAATCCATTTCCATCGACATAAGTTTTTGTTGTAAGTTTTTGTTGAATATCCAAACTTCAGCTCCATATGTGACAGTACTTCTCACTATTGAATTATATATTTGTAACTTATTTTTCCTGGTTATATGTCTGTACCATAAGACTCCATTCATCATTGCTGTTATTGCTCTACATTTATTTATTTTGTTCTTAATATCACTTCCTTGTTTATCCTCTTTATCTAATTTTACTCCCAGATACTCAAATTCTTCACATCCTCTAATACACCCCTTTTCATCTTCCAATATCAAATCTTCGGTTTCGGCTCCACATCCCATATAAAATGTTTTTTTCTAAATGTATTTTCAAACCCCAGTTATCGTATTCGTCCAATAATTTTCTGAACATAAACTCCATGTCTTCGTATTCTTGAGCAATTATTATCTGGTCATCCGCAAATAACAGTGTATATATTGTATCTGTTGATCCATCTCCCATTCCTCAACATTTGTTGCTCCAGTTTGACAGCGCTTTATGTTGGTGATATGCTACAACCTTGACGAAGACCTTTTGTTACTTTAATTTCTTCTGATATATATTTTCCAATTTTAATTTTAGATACTGCATTTTTTATTGCATTAATAATTGTATCGTTTATGGCCATATCTTCTAATGCTTACCTCAACTTTTGTAAAGGTACAGTGTCATATGCCTTTTCTAAATCCACAAATGTGAAATAATAATAATAATAATAATAATAATAATAATAATAATAATAATAATAATAATATTTTTATTAGGAATTTTTCTACAATACAGTAGTTGTAATACAACCCATTATAAATTTTATATCTTGAAACTGTCTCTGCTAAATTGATACATTTTGTTTCCCCTCTCCCTTTAACTAAAACTATGTAATGTATATATATATTGCATATACGTTACTTGTGTAAGAGAACTCCGCCCGACCACCAGTGCTGTGTACAACATTTATTTGTGAACAAGATGTATTCTTATTCTCATTGTTACCTTCCTGCGCCCAATTAATTCTCCTCCACATTTGTCATTCCAATCTCCATGGTCAAATTATTTTTTCAAAAGTTCAATTTGTTAAAACCATCACTACTTTATGGATCAGAACTTTGGCCATTAACAACAAAAACCAATATATTTGGCAACGGAAATGGATTTTATACGACGGACAGCAAGAATTTCAAGAGAAAAAATTAGGAACTCAGTTATAAGGGAGAAAATGAAGATTGTAGACACTATTTTAGATTATATTAAAACTCAGAAATTAAGATGGTACGGACATGTCCAGCGAATGGAAGAGGATCGGCTACCAAAATCTGTTTTGGAATGGAAACCTGAAGGAAGACGAAGCAGAGGAAGACCTAAAACCTCCTGGAGTCAGGGAATATATTTATACATGACAGAGAAACTTCTACAACCAGGAGATTGGATGGACCGACAAAATTGGCTATTAGGAATCGGACGGTGTCAAAGACATTAATCAACCGATGATCTATCTATCTAAAGCACTATCTGGATCCTCACAGACAGGAAAAGTTTCAAACATGCTGTGTGTGTGTACATGGCAGAATAATTCTGCAACTTCTGCAGCAATTTCAAATGAATTTGGTAAACATGAAATAGAGGCTGAAGGCGGAAGAATCCTAGCATCCCTGTAAATAAGAAAGGGTTGAGATGTGAATATTGTATTGTATTGTAAGCCCATGTTTTCCCTTTACAGGGATTTAGGAGCTCTCCCCCTATAGGGAAGAATTTGAACCATACTAATTTAGTTACACTTGTTTTCGTATAGGTGTCATTTTTAGTGGTCCGTGGTCAGCATTCCGCCTCATACTGACATCTAGGAAATCAAGGTAGTACTAGGACGGGAAAATTCGGTAAATTTTGCTTAGAGACCTTTTCATTCAGGCTTAAGGATTTTTTACGAGCCTGAAAATCTTCAGACTAGGGACCCACGGCTTAAAGTCCCTCCCGGAGGACTTGCTCCTTGGATTTTTCCATCCTAAAAATCCATCGACCCCGGCTGGGTTTGAACCCGCGACCCTCGGGACCAGAGGCAAGGAACATAACCGCTAGTTCACCGCGGTCGACGAGATGTGAATATAATGATAATAAAAAAGACCGATATATTTCCAGGATATAGCCTGACGCTATACTCAGAACACAATATAAACATAGCATTTGGAAAAGGTGCTGTGGAGTTAAGTGACCCCAACAGAGTAAGGGGGGGGTGACATCTAAAAACAATCGAGAACGACAGATGTTAGTGATTTTTTTTTGTCTAATGCCACGAGGTTGTGTTACGACATTTTTGGAATTCTCTATTGGCATTGGAAGAATTTTAATGTACATCTGAAGTTGGGACAACTGAAGGCGGAGTTACGTCCGAAATTCTATTGGAACTGGCCAAGTACTGGGACCTCAAAATATCTATTGCGCTTTTCGCATCCGTGGGATGAAATCTACTCCACGATGATACGATGTTCCTGGTTTCTACGGTCGTTCATTTGACCTTGGGGAGGGGCTACAACCTTTCCTAAGTTAACACATTTAGGCTCGGAGTCATGAGTGTACCCAATTGCTTCACCACAATCACATATTTTAAAAACCTGTTGTTGGGTAAATCAGACTAACATCAAGTGAGGTGAAAGGTGGTATGAAATGACATATTGTCATCATCATCATCATCATCATCATCATCTTAAGGCACAACAACTTCAAAGTGAAAGTTTTGACCTTCTCAACAAACCTCCTCCATGCCAATCTGTCTCTTGCCATATTCATATTAGTCACTTTCATTTTCCTTAGATCGTTCATTGTGTCATCCTCCCATCTGATCTTCGGTCTTCCTACAGCTCTGCCTCCTATAGGTTTCCATTTGTAGAGTTTTTTGACCAGTCTCTGATCATCCATTCTTATCAAATGTCCAAGCCAACTAATTCTGAGAGATGTTATATGGTTTACTATGTTCTGATTTTTATGAAATTACATATGGGGGAGGAAACATGTGTGGAGAGTGATGGTGGTATGACATTCAGGAAACGAGGATCTACGAGAAAAACCTGAAAATCCCGGTGAGCCCTACCTCTCCGGAGAATTTGAACCTGGAATACATTAAGAACCAAGCTCTCTAGGCCGTCTTCTGTAAGCTGAGGCTCTCATCTTTGAATTGTTCCCGGGCCTTGTTTTAATAAACACCGGTATCTTGTCAGCACATGTAGGCCGTAGGTTCTGCATGACCCACACAATTAACCACGGAGTTTGGTTATTGAATACCGACCTAAGAGTAGCCCATTGAGGCAGCTTCTTCTTCTTCCTTCCAAGTATTAGGCCAAGGCCTGTTACGATCCTATAGAAAATTTTGCCTCCACCGTTTCATAGGACGGCCCAGAGATCTTCGTCCTCTTGATATATAATTATGAACAGCTTTGGGGATCCGATTAGAACTCATTCTTTCAAGATGGTGTTTCCAATTTAGTTGGTACTGTTTAATATATTCCAAAATTGGCATAGTCTTCAATTCTTTTAAGATATCGGTGTTCCTTTTCCGATCCCATCTGGTGTAACCGGCTGTTCTGCGCATGAATCTCATTTCACAAGCCGTTATTCTGCTTTCTTGTTGTCTTTTTAGTGTCCATGCTTCACTACCATAGGTCAACACTGGTCTAGCCAAAGTGTTATATAAACGTAATCTGGTGTTTTTTTTGTATAAGGGATGGTTTCATAACTTGATTAATAATTCCCACACTTTTATTATAACTAGTAATTTTTTTCACGGATATACTTTCACCCCAGATAGAGAGATAATGTCAAAATCAATGTTTTCAGAGTCTCTAAGATGGGACCCGTACAGATGGTTACATAAGCAGGTAGAACTGTGAATTAGCATAACATATCTTAATTACTTGTTTTATTAACAACAACGTGTAATTAATTTGTCAGGAGGAACAACCTGTTCCCGTGTTACCTGCTCAAACAGATATTCGCCTAATTTGTACATTCATTTTAAACTGGCCAAAACCTTCTTGGCAGTTCTATGGTCCTGGTTTCGACTCAAATGAGGACCGTAAAACGGGGCTACTTTGACATATTTTCGAAGTTTTTTTAAGGTCTAACTCGTATGATTTATGCCGAAAAAATTGAATGTATGATTTATTGTACCAATTGAACCTTAGACTACAAATTCCATTCGGTACTGTTCTCCTCAAACAAAAAGTTAGTAGGACAACAATGAGTTTTGTTTAGGTCTGTTTTGCCTATGTGCTGGGGCTACTTTGACATCACATTTGTTTTCACTATAATTCAAAGTAGACCCACTGTAGCTATTACTTTGACACCAATTTATCTTTTTATAAATATTTTTATTGTAAACAACCTCACTACAAATGTTTTTATAACTGTAATTTGACAAAATAAACTTAAACTTCTTTATCAATTCTGACGCGCAACAGAACACAAAAATTATATAATTATTGTAGTTAGACAATCAGGAGTTAATTAGAAAACGTCAATTTTTGAAACAACAGTAGAAAAAACAGATTTTCACATCTCATCTTCACATAGTTCACATTCATATTGAGAATTGTTGGATCCTCTGTTACACACACCACAGACCCAGAGCTTGCATCTTACACAACAAATCCAGTCCTTACCCCTGTAAAACCGAAAATCACAATTTTATCCTTGCTGGGAATTCATTGTTGTTGAAAGTGACACAGATGTGTCTCCAGCAATTAACATCCTCTTTTAAAACAACTTAATTATTCGTGCGACTTCAAGGAAATGTCTACACCATTGAATTGTTGTCAAAATAGCCCAAAACACGCAAGAAATTTAAAATGTCAAAGAAGCCCCAATTCTGTCAAAGTTGCCCCTCGAGTCAAAGTAACCCCGTTTTATGGCACCAGACGTTTGTTTTGTGGATAAAGTTGGCCGTCACGTATAGCTGACAAGTGCCGATTGTCTAGAGAAGATGGGAGCCTTAATCTCCTAAGGCCCAATATTCTCCTCACGGGGAATGTGTGGAGTTTTTGCGTAAACACCTATTTAAAAAAAATAGCTTGGCAATTTACTTTGTTAAGTTGTACGATCCTCAAATATATCAAAAGTTCACCTGTATTCGAACTCTAACTCACTCGCGCTATTAAAACCGGTAGGGTCATTCTTATCCCGAGCAAATGTTTTCCAATCATCCCCTGTGTAATCTAACTTCGCCCAAATCATGGTTAATGTTATTCTCCTACCTCATTCTTTGCCTTCCTACTGGACACTTTCCATCTGGTTTTCCTACAAGGAGTTTCCATGCCTCTCTTTCATCCCATATTAATGCCACATGTCCAGCCCGTCGCAGTTTACGAGACTTAACTGTTCTTATTACATCTAGTTTCCTATAAACACCATGTAACTCGCTGTTATGTAGTCTTCTCCATTCACCTGTCTGTTCATCTCTCTTTGCTCCAAAAAAATTTTCGTAAGAACTTTATTCTAAAATACTAGTAAATCTTTTCTCATTCCTTAAAGTAAGAGTCCATGTTTCACATCCATATAACTGGGAGCACAACTGTTTTATATATTTTCAGTTTAACGTTTTTTTTAGAGAATTTGGGACGACAAGAGTCCTTGTAATGCATAATAGCACGCATTTCCAGAATTGAACCTATGTTTAATTTCTTTGTGCATCTCATTCCTATTTGTCATTATTGTTCCAAGGTTATTTGAATTCAGCCACTTCTTCAAAATTTCACTCATTTCATTATGTAATGTATTTGTACGCGTGAAGATACATTTAATTCAAAGCTTAACAAAGAAAGATTATAGTTCGTAAACTTGCAAAATCGGACTAACTAACTAACAGGCTCTATAAGTTAAATTTGAGTCGCTTAGTTGAAGCAGTTGTTGCGTGGGGCCACCTGTTGGCTAAATCACTGTTTGATTGGATTGTAGTACAAAAGCTTTCAAATTTTTATTGGAAAAAGCTTAGGGGAAATAACATTAGGAATGTTTACAAGTTGGCAGCAGCAGAACATTTGGAAATGAAGACCGGAGATATGAACTCGGTTCAATTAACTGAAAATATGGCCTAGCGAATGATCCATAACACATAGAGTTTGTTAGTCATAAGTAACGCCACAAGTGATTTCCAAATCATCGATAAATTCACGACTCACCAAGTGAGGAGTGAATTTATCCAGAGAATTTGGAAATCAAGAGTGGCATTTGTTAGGACTATTTAACGAATAAAATTAAGCTGTTTACTCACAAATCATTATTTAAATATAGTTATTTAAAAATATTTATATATTTAATGTAAACGGCGATGTTTGTCAACAAATGAAAAACGATTGGTACGCTTCATTTGCTTCCTTTGTTCATCACTGCAACCAGATCATAATATTATTTATTGCCAAAGGATCGCAATGTTGTAAGAATGCACCCTAGTGGAGAAATTTATAACCAACGTTATAGGTATTAATTAATTTTATGTCCTATGATGTAAATATGTCAATTATATTTTTCTGCAACATCATTTCCTGGGAAAATAATTCGTTTAAGAAAGTGCGAAGTGTGTTTTTTTTTCTGGTATAATCAATTGTTACAAATGCTTTTATATTATCTATGGCATGCGCTTTCTGCTGACATTTATGCACTATATATACGAGGGCGGATCGGAAAGTAACGCACAATAATTTTTTTCTGCCTTGGTATTGCAGCTAGAATGTTGAAATTTCATAGAGATATAGTTTGAAGTTTTCACTACAGATGGTATTTTTTTCTCAGGTGCACCTCTTGCGAGAGAAGCTTGAACTATGCAACAAAGATGGCGCGCATGCTACAGTCGTCCACCTGGCGGATCGGAATGTAACGCACAATAATTTTTTTTAAAAAGTTTAATAGTAAAAAAAAAATGAAAAAAATCACAAATGAACTTACATCTTTTACCTACTTTTCGACATAGTCACCAACTTTCTCAACACATTTTTCCCATCGTGTTACCAGTTTCAATATGCCCTGTTCGTAGAAGTCCGTTTGGTTGGAGTGTAGCCATCTGCGCACTGCTGATTTCACTTCCACATCTGTTGCACACGCCGGTCGTTCAGAATCGTACAATCTGATAGCTGTATTTCTTAGAGGGTCAGTCACTGCAAAATAATGCTATGATCTATTCAGAATGTTAAAAAGGAGATGCTTTCTTTATTATGATAAACTTTAGTTGGAAAATTTTAGGCGAAACACGACTGTGATTGGTTGTAAATAAAAAATGATTGAAATGTGATTGGTCATTGACTCCCATTTGTGGCCTGAGTTAGATAGTCAGTTTAACGTATTTCAACTCTGATAGAATAATTGTAATTGCAATAAAAATCCTTGCGCAAAAAATGTAGAACCATTGCAAGGTTGAAGTATCGTCCTTGTGTGTTATTATTGTAAGAGAAAATAAAGAAATGCCTGTACTTGCTCCAGTAGCCTGATTTTCAGTTTTTTCTGTCGTGATGAATGTTGGAAAGAAGTTGATAAATGAAACTGAAAAGATGCACGCACTTCTTTAAGACGTATCTTATGATCTCATCACGAACACAGTGTTTTATTTTTAAAACAGCATTTTGTACTTGTCATTTGTTTTAGAACAAAAATAACAGGCGAAGAAGGTTGTTATCGCAATTCTATCCACACTAAAGATGATCTAGCTAACAAATGCAACAATTAGTTACTAACTTTTTGTAATAAAAAATAAGTGAAATAAAATTTGTAGTTAGTACATTCATTGTTCCACTTGTTTATCTGCACTTTTCGCCCATTGGTCCAAATTCGACATTAATAACACGTCATCTCACTTTATATTATATTAGAGATTGTTAGTTTTATATTGTATTTTATTTTATTTGACATTGTACTGCACGTATTACTATCGATTGACAAATACAGGATAAAATGGTACTTAATTGTTTTGTTTTATAGGAAGACGGTTCACCACAATCAGAAACAGAAAAAATAAATAGTTTTAAAAAACTAAAACAACACGCTTTATTAGAAAACATAACTAAAAAATGAAAAATAATTTTAATTTCCAACACGCTTGGGATAAAATTAAAGTTGTCAACAAAAAAAAATCATCTCCAACACATCTAGAATAAAACTAGAGTTATCTACAAAAAAAAATGATTTTACCATCAAAAGCGTGAGGTGCTTTTTATGGTTTTTACTTTTTCTTCTTAGGGACTTTACTTTTACCAATATCTGTTTATTATCAAATATATTATTTCATATAGAGGACCCCGCGCTTTTGATGGTAAAATTATTTTCTTTTTGTTGATAACTCTAGTTTTATTCTAGATGTGTTGGAGATGATTTTTTTGTTGACAACTTTAATTTTATCCCAAGCGTGTTGGAAATTAAAATTATTTTTCATTTTTTAGTTCGGTTTTCTAATAAAGCGCGTTGTTTTAGTTTTTTAAAAACTATTTTTTATTTTTTATTTTTCAGTTTTAATATTTTACAGAATAAGATAAAAATGGGCAGACCCTTCAAACGTTGGGTTGAGACCGTAACAGACCACTAGGTCTGTCACATGAAAGGAAGAAGAAGAAGAAGATAAAAATGTAAATATCTTTAAATTCGATACTATTGTAGTATGAGCTAAAATTAATACTCTTGTAAAAAATCCTCCCAGCCGGATTTGAACCAGCGACCTACGGATTACTGAAATTATATACCACTAGAGTTCACCGCTCTACCAACTGAGCTCTTATAACGATTGACTAAAAAGTTGATAAGTTCGCAATCTGTTATACCGGTTTTTATTATTTTGATTTTCTGCTGATTCTGGCTAGGATTTTAGAAAGATTTATGAAATTATTGTATTGCCATTGGTGCTTTACAAGTATACAAAGTTTTAAGTCGAGCCAATGATTTTAAGTGGGTGAAAATCATGTTGAAAGATTCCGTTACATAATTACACAGACACTTTTTTTGATTTTCTGATGATTCTGGCCATGATTTTAGAAACAATTATGAAATTATTGTATTGTCATTGATCCTTTACAATTATACAAAATTTTGAGTCGATCCAATGATTTTAAGTGGGTGAAACTCGCGTTGAAAGATTCTGTCACATAGATAGATAGATAGATAGATAGATAGATAGATAGATAGATAGATAGATAGATAGATAGATAGATAGATAGATAGATAGATAGATAGATAGATAGATAGATAGATAGATAGATAGATAGATAGATGGATGGATGGATGGATGGATGGATGGATGGATGGATGGATAGATAGATAGATAGATAGATAGATAGATAGATAGATAGATAGATAGATAGATAGATAGATAGATAGATAGATAGATAGATAGATAGATAGATAGATAGATAGATAGATAGATAGATAGATAGATCGATAGATAGATGTCAAGCTAATATAAAGCGTGTAAAAATATTGGTAGGTGAATTTAGTATTATGGAGTAAATTAAAAGGTGCCAAGCTAACAAGTTATTAGCAACCGAGATGGATTACTGGCGAAGATCATCACACAAGTACAAATTAAACAATTTACAAATATTGAAATTAGGGAAATTATCAACGTTGAAATAAATGTGTTACAAACAATTAAAGAGAGACGATTAAGATGGTACGGATATCTCAAGAGGATGACATCTGATAGAATCACTAAGAATATCGTCGAGTGGAGAATAGATGGGAAAAGAAGAAAGGGAAGACGAGAGTGAACTGGCACTTACTGATGAGGATATTCAGGACCGATACAACTGGAGAAGGTGAAATTATTGAGGTTGACGGAAAAATGTTGTATTGTGTAAAGCAGAATTTTAATATTATAATGAATATAAACGTTAAAGTTAATAATTTTGTATTTAAAAATTCTCTTAATATTTAAATATAACTTAAATAAATAAAATCATCTAAATAATTCATTGTTGGTTATTGTTGAATAAAAATGTCTGAATAACATTTGAAGAAATTGTGCTACATAACGGTTTTTGTAAATAATGCTTTTAAAAATTGTTTTAAGTCTCATTGTTGTCAAAATTATAAATCCTTCTGTTATAACTGTAATAAGAACACCTGCTTAACTTCATATTCTTAAATGAAAGTAAACTAAACTCTGATTGGATGTTAAAACAATTAACTTTTTTATTTAACAAATCAAATTAAATCTTATATTTAAAGAACTATTAACCAATAGAATTTAAAATTACCATCATGTGATGTAATAATGGTCTTAAAATTATAAAAGAATTACACTAGTCATTCTGCATACAACTTTCAACAAAGATAGAAACAAGAAGAGATCTGATGAAATGTAATATTTAATACAAGAAGAATAATTGATTCAAGAAAAGAAAATAATTTAATTTTAATTGACGGTGAAGAATAATACCACCTACATTTACTTAATCTGCTGGGAACTTTAAGAAATGTTGTGAAATGATTTCTACAAGAAACATTTTTAGTAATTTTAAAGTGTTTTCCTATCCAGTGTACCAAATACCGACCCTAAGAAGAGAATCCGGCTCTACCGAAAATTAAACCCAACCTGCACCAGTAATTGTTTTTGGGACACAAATCCTTCTTCAAAAGGTTACAACATCGGGCATGAAGAGAATTACTTCTTCAAAACGTCGCCACAACGTGGGACAAAGCTACTTACTTCTTCATGTGGAGAAATGTCGAAATAAAAATTATTATTTTTATTATTATATAGGCTAATTATGTTACATATAAAGGGAGGTGGTGGGTTTGGCAACACTTGCAATGTAACTTTCTCATGTGAACTGTAATTACTAACAATATATTAATCTCGGTTGATTAGTAAATTACACTTGTGAACCAGGAACCATGTGGTTTAAATATTTAACATTTCGACCAACGCCTTCTCTTAATATCACAGTGTCATTCCGCAAACTATTTGCTAACTTATGGTCATTACAATTCACTGCATAATTATATATCCCTATCATACTTTCCCTTAGCTTAGCGTCTCTCTACGCCCAGCGCCTTACAGGAGCACCACATGTCGGGAGAGGATTATCGCATACATATGTCAATAGAAAGCAAAACCCGCACATACAAAACGATAGTTCGACCAGTTATCGTATATGGAGCAGAAACTACAGCTGATACAACAAAAACTAAACAATAATAAACAGATGCGAAATGAAAATCTTAACAACTATTCAGGGGAAAACATTATTTGATAAAATTCACAACACAGAAATTAGGGACAAATGTCATATTCAAGACATAACCAAATTTATTATAGATAGACGAAAATATTGGAAGGGTCATATAGAAAGAATGAAAGAAAACCAGCTTGCAAAAAGAGGTAAAGAAGATAGACCAATGGACGGGAGAAGAACAAGAGGAAGACCAGCCAAGAGATGGATAGACAGTGAATGCACATCCAATACGTCTTCCTCAGAGGAGTGATTTTGGAAATAAACAGGATGAAAATCCTACAAATTATGTTTAAGAAGAAGAAGATTATCGCATACTTTTTTTTAGCACACAATGACATGCAAGGCCTCTCTGATTGAGTGATTAGCTTAATATGCAAGACAACACTAACATATCTGTCTTTCTGAACAAATAGTCAATTTATTATTAAAAAAACAGAACTTATTAGAAAACATAACATTCTGTGGAAGGATCAGTCATAATAAAGGTTGTTAACAACAAAATGGTTCAGGTCGTTTGGATCTCAAAGTACATCAAATTGATGCATGACTAAAGTTTGTAAACTTGTTCATCATGTGATTGTGATGTTTTCACATAATGGTTAATATATATATATATACATTTTCTGATATCCCGAGGTGACACCTTCGACAAGCACATCAAAGAATGCGCCTTAGCGACCAGGATAACATCGAGCAGTATTAAAAACCTGAGTAAACATATGTGTCTGGAGACAGCAATGACCATCTTCCGCTTAAAAATTGCACCAATCATAACCTATGGACATCGAGCAGTATTAAAAACCTGAGTAAACATATGTGTCTGGAGACAGCAATGACCATCTTCCGCTTAAAAATTGCACCAATCATAACCTATGGACATCGAGCAGTATTAAAAACCTGAGTAAACATATGTGTCTGGAGACAGCAATGACCATCTTCCGCTTAAAAATTGCACCAATCATAACCTATGGACATCGAGCAGTATTAAAAACCTGAGTAAACATATGTGTCTGGAGACAGCAATGACCATCTTCCGCTTAAAAATTGCACCAATCATAACCTATGGACATCGAGCAGTATTAAAAACCTGAGTAAACATATGTGTCTGGAGACAGCAATGACCATCTTCCGCTTAAAAATTGCACCAATCATAACCTATGGACATCGAGCAGTATTAAAAACCTGAGTAAACATATGTGTCTGGAGACAGCAATGACCATCTTCCGCTTAAAAATTGCACCAATCATAACCTATGGACATCGAGCAGTATTAAAAACCTGAGTAAACATATGTGTCTGGAGACAGCAATGACCATCTTCCGCTTAAAAATTGCACCAATCATAACCTATGGACATCGAGCAGTATTAAAAACCTGAGTAAACATATGTGTCTGGAGACAGCAATGACCATCTTCCGCTTAAAAATTGCACCAATCATAACCTATGGACATCGAGCAGTATTAAAAACCTGAGTAAACATATGTGTCTGGAGACAGCAATGACCATCTTCCGCTTAAAAATTGCACCAATCATAACCTATGGACATCGAGCAGTATTAAAAACCTGAGTAAACATATGTGTCTGGAGACAGCAATGACCATCTTCCGCTTAAAAATTGCACCAATCATAACCTATGGACATCGAGCAGTATTAAAAACCTGAGTAAACATATGTGTCTGGAGACAGCAATGACCATCTTCCGCTTAAAAATTGCACCAATCATAACCTATGGACATCGAGCAGTATTAAAAACCTGAGTAAACATATGTGTCTGGAGACAGCAATGACCATCTTCCGCTTAAAAATTGCACAATCATAACCTATGGACATCGAGCAGTATTAAAAACCTGAGTAAACATATGTGTCTGGAGACAGCAATGACCATCTTCCGCTTAAAAATTGCACCAATCATAACCTATGGACATCGAGCAGTATTAAAAACCTGAGTAAACATATGTGTCTGGAGACAGCAATGACCATCTTCCGCTTAAAAATTGCACCAATCATAACCTATGGACATCGAGCAGTATTAAAAACCTGAGTAAACATATGTGTCTGGAGACAGCAATGACCATCTTCCGCTTAAAAATTGCACCAATCATAACCTATGGACTAGAAGTGATTTGGAAGAACCTAAATAAGTCAAACCTAGAGGAAATAGAGAAAGTCAAAGCACACTTTTTAAAGGCAGCGCTTAGCGTTTCAAAATACACGCCTAACATATATACTGACAAAGAAACCCTTCTTCATAGAAGACCTCCACCTGGACCTTCTCGTGCCGGCAACAGATGCCTACAAAGAACTGCTGAGGGAACTCAACGAGAAGAAAGAACAGATATGGCCTGAGTTCTACGCAACGGATGCGATGATCTACAAGGAATGGACAGCAGCCAGATACGACCTCAGACACACCGTGACGAGAGTCGCGGTCCATGGTTTCCACCACAGGATATGCACAACAGTGAAGCGCCATAATCCAGAAGAAAAGTGCAAGTGCAAACTATGTGGGTCGCACTGCGACCGATATCACCTGTTACAGTGTAAAAACATAGGAACATCGATAACAGACTTCTGTAAGACATGAAAACAGTTCTTTCTACATGGCCATTGGCTGCAATGATACCTATTATTATATACAGAACCCAGGGTACAAGAAGCCAGCCTAAGTAGATATTGGAGTGTCGATCAATGGATGGACAGAGAGGAATGGCGTTTGGTTTCCGGAAGACGGAGCGGCGGCAGCTGTCATGATACCGGATGATAATGATTATTATTATTATTATTATTATTATTATTATTATTATTATTATTATTATTATTATTATTATTAAAGTAAGAGTCCATGTTTCACATCCATATAATATAACTGGGAATAACAGTTTTGAATATTTTGAGTTTAACGTTTTTTGAAAGGAGTTGGGACGACAAACGAGTTTCTGCAATGCATAATAGCACGCATTTCCAGAATTGAGCCTATGTTTAATTCCTTTCTGCGCCTAGTTCCTGTTTGTAACTATTGTTCCTAGGTATTTGAATTCAGCCACTTCCTCAAAGTGTGCCTAATGTTTCATTAACTGTTCTATTTTTCAAAGTACACGGTATATAACATGTTAAATATTTAGAGAATACAATTTGTAATTTGATGGCAGTCGTCCTCAATAAATTAAATTTGTTTAAAATAATCAGCTAGGCCTTTCGGAACTAGTCACATTTTGAAACCTGTTCAGTTGGGTACAAAGATCTACCTCATTATTTTAAACAATTGTTAGTACGTTGAGGAGAGACACAACTTGTATTGTTTAAATAACTTCAACGGTGTTAATATTTTTTAAAAGTTGAAATATATGTTTTCACTGATTAAGTGTACTTACTTACTAACTCACTGGCACTATCGAACCCCTAGGTCCATGACCGCGCGGACATAAGCTCTCCATACATCCCTATCCTGAGATAATGCTTTCCAATCATTCCCTGTATAATCTACTTCCCTCAGATCATAGTTAATGTTATTCTCTCACCTCATTCTTGGTCTACCAACTGGGCGTTTTCCCTCTAGTCTGATTAAGTGTAAGATAAACTTTTTCATAAACGAGTGACTTCAAATTTATCTAGAGAATTTTGAAATCAAGAGTGGCATTTGTTAGGACTATTTAACGAATAAAATTAAGCTGTTTACTCACAAATCATTATTTAAATATAGTTATTTAAAAACATTTATATATTTAATGTAAACGGCGATGTTTGAAAACAAATGAGAAACGATTTGTACGCTTCATCTGCTTCTTTTGTTCATCACTACAACCAAATCATATTATTTTTTGCCAAACGAACGCAATATTGAAATAATACACTCTTGTGGAGAAAAACTGAAACACATCAAACTGTATATTAATGCATTTCTGATGTCCTATGATGTAAAATATGACAATAATATTTTTGTGGAATGTTATTACATGGGAAAAAATACATTTAAGAAAGTGCAAAGAGTGGTTTCTTTTTTTTGTGGTATAATCAATTGCTACAAATGTTTTTATATTAACTCCCGCATGCGCTACGTGTTGACATTCATACAATCTGGTAGCCGTATTTCTTAGAGTCTGCTCTTGCAAAATAATACTATGACCTACTGAGAATGTTAAAAAGGAGGTGCTTTCTTTATTATTCTAGGTGAAACACGACTGTGATTGGTTGTAAATAAAAAATAATTTAAATGTGATTGGTCATTGACTCCCATTTGGGACATGAGTTAAACAGTTAATACAAACTCTGCCAGTTTATATAAATAATTGTTGCTGTTTTTAAACAGCTCATTTGTGTTATTAATTGCGGTGGCAACTTGCTTGGAGCTCTCTAAATCAGAGATAACTTCACCTGCCCCAGTAGAGGAAATGCCAACACTTGTCTAATGAGATATTAATTGAAAGGGATTTGTTTTGACACAGCAGCACTTGACTCACCCCATGAGGTCATACTTATGCACTTAAAACAATTGAACAGGACGTTGACTCCTCGTCACACCACCGTCACACTTTGAAAAAAAAATTCAAACAATATCATATCTAAGCAGCGTACGTACGTACCCTAAGAAAATGTGCTATTGATTTTCTTCATCGCAGTCTACGAGACTTAACTGTTCTTATTATATCTGGTTTCCCTTAAACATCATGTAGCTCACTGTTATTATGTAGTCTTCTCCATTCGCCTGTTTGTTCATCTCTCCTTGGTCCAAAAATTAGACCCGAGAACTTCATTCTCAAATAGCCATAATCTTTTCTCCTTCTTTAAAGTAAGAGTTCATGTTTCGTATCCATATAATATAAATAAAAAATATCCTCAAAAGGTCCAACTCAGGGTCGAGTCGAGGAATGATATATCAATCAATCAATCAATCAATCAATCAATCAATCAATCAATCAATCAATCAATCAATCAATCAATCAATCAAACGAAAGAATCTGCATAGAATGTGGCTTTTGAGGCGGCTACTATGCAGTTCTGTCGACACTGAAGCCCCAATATTTATAGAGGTCTGGTGCCGGCCGACCACTCCTGACGCACCATCACAGGAGCGGTTAGATTAGATTAGATTTATTTAGCCTGGTGAGGTTAAGGCCATGTGGCCTTCTCTTCCAGTCACCAGGACAAACATATATTACATCAGAATATAACAATCTCAATTAACTCTAATATTAAATACTAAATAAAAATTTGATCAAAAAGATAATATCTCTTATATTACGATCTATAATACAACCAGTTAATGTTAGTTAAAATTAAGACTAAAACTAATAATAAAATGTATACAAGCAACACATGTTAAATTGTCCCTGTCTAGTGTATATAAAAAACAAAGAAAAATAATGAGATATAGAAAACTAATTTTACGATTATACTTACTTACTTACTTACTCACTGGCACTATCGAACCCGTAGGTTCATGGCCGCACGGACATAAGCTCTCCATACATCCCTATCCTGAGCTAATGCTTTCTAATCATTCCATGTATAATCTACTTCCCTCAAATCATAGTTAATGTTATTCTCCCACCTCATTCTTGGTCTACCAACTGGTCATTTTACGATTATACAATATTTAAAACAAAACAAACGAAAATATTTGTTATTCTTAATATTATTTTCATAAATAATTTAATTTGTTAATTGTTAAAAGAATACTATCAGTGAGATTTGTTATTAAATAATTCTTTAGTTTGTTATTGAAGGATGAGATGAGTATGGAGAAATGGTGGAATGAAATTTGTGGCAGGGTTAAACGGGAGAAACCCCGAGAAAAACCTGTCCAAGCTCCGTTTTGTCCACTACGAAACCCACATGCAGTGACCGAGACTCGGTCTCGGGACCCAGCACCACGGAGCCGCCTTCTATGTAATGTAACTGGGAGAATAACAGTTTTATAATATCCTTGATTTAAAAGTTTCTTTAGAGAATTTGGGGTGGCTTAAGTTACTGCAATGCATAACAGTATGCATTTCCAGAATTGAGCCTATGTTTAATTTTTTTGTGTACCTCATTCCTGTTTGTATTTAAGTTCGAATCAATAACACACAAACAGAATGGACCGAAATTAATAGGGGCGTAAGACAAGGATGTGGCCTCTCGCCCTTGCTCTTTATCATATGCATGGATAGAATACTCCAAGATTGGCGACAGATCAGACAGTTGTATCGAAATTAATAGAAACTAAAAAATAGACTTTTTGCTTTTTGCAGATGATTTGGTATTAATAGTTCCAACAGAAACAGATTTACAGTATTCTATACACAATTTTAATATAATTGCAAAAAGGTACAATATGGAAATCAATACAAAGAAAACTAAAGTGATGACCTTTTGTGGGAAATACCCTATACCTAGCAAAATTGTTTTGGATGATGAAATTTTAGAACGAGTAAATTAATTTAATTATTTGGGTTATAATTTAACATTTCAAGATGAAGCTGATATATCAAAGAAAATCACAAATTTTCACAAAAACAACGGGGATAATTAACAGTATAATGAAACCATCTTTAGTACAGAAGAACACAAGATTACGACTTTATAACGTTCTCACAAGACCAGTATTAAGATATGGTAGTGAAGCATGGACAATATGAAGAAGAGATGAAAGCCAGATAACAGCAAATGAGATGCAATTTATGCGCCGTACAGCAGACTATACAAAGTGGGACCATAAAAGAAATGATGAAATTATGGAAGAGTTGGACGTAGAACCCATTCTCCACCATATAAGAAATTACCAGAACAACTGGAAAGCCCATCTTCAACGAATCCCGTCTCATAGAATTCCAAAAGCCATGCTTCGTTGCTGCTCCCAAGGCAAAAGATCGCTGGGACGTCCAAAAAAGCGCTGGATGGAGAATTTCTGTTTGAGACCGTAACAGGCCACATGACCTAATACTTGCATGGATGATGATGGTGATTCCTGTTTGTAATTATTGTTCCTAGGTACATGGAATGAGACACTTCATCAGAATTTCCTTCATTTATTAATGTATATCTACATGCAGATGCAAGAGGAAGAATCTTCACCTGTAGCTGCGAGTGACGACATCTGTAATTGTGACATTTATAATTTAGACTCAGCGGGGGATATCCAAGGGTTCAAGGCACGTTGTGATATATGTTAATGCCACACCTTTAAATTCACACACACCGAAATAAAAATACAATGAAACTTTTTCCTCCATGATCAAATAGAAATAAATCACTTTTTGTTGAGCTTCCAGTATAATTCCACAGCAAACTGTATCAGACATGAACTTGTGTTCTTTCTTTGGAATTTCCTATCACTGTCCATTTATGTGTTGTTTTTTGTATTTTAAAGTTATATGTGATCTTGAAAAAGCCTTTGATAAGGTGATAAGAATAAAATTGTGGGAAATAATGAAGGCAAGAGGGTACCCGGCTCAACTTATAGAAGGAATAAAAAGTCTTTATAATGGCGCGAAAATTATCCTTGATTCAGATAATTAATCCAGAGAAGAAATTTTAACAAATCAAGGAGTTCCAAAAGGGTGTACATTATCACCTACGTTGTTTAATATAAATATTTTGACGAGGTTATACGAAAATGGAAAAAATCAAGTCCAATAGGAATACAAATAAATAAGGAAATGTATATGAATATTTTAATGTATGTAGACGATTTGGTAATTATACAGAAGTCAGAGGATGATTTACAAAGAGCCATTTACATGTTGAATCAATTAGGACTCTATTATAATCTCAAAGTCTCAACTTCAAAAACTAAAATTATGGCTTTTCAGGGCAAAGTACCAGTCAGAGCAAAAATAGTGATCAATAATGAAATAATAGAACAGATAGCACAATATTGTAGAGAAATTCGTAATAACGGTTGTTATTAAAAGTTTATAAACTCATAAAAATGACTTGAAATAACCAGAATCTATGATTTTTAGTAACTGTTATTATACTGATTACGTCACTTTCTGAAAAGCAGAATTTTGTAACATAAAAAAATATAAATGTTAGTATTATGAACAGAATGAAGCTGTTAGGTTGTAATTTATGTGTTACTGCACTTACCACGTCTCAACACCTTGTTCTGATGACACAAAACCTCTCCAGTTATTTTTCTTACATTTTTACGCTCTTGAGAAATGTCGGCGTTTAATGAGAAATGTACTGTCACTCACATCCTCAGCCGGTACTACAGAACCCTGCACACATTCCTAATTATTTTCCATTACACAAATTTTCCAGTCATTTTCTATGTTATGCATATTCCTGAAATCATGTTATTTTGACTTGTCATTCTACTGGTTGCTTTTTTTCTGGTTATCATTTCCATGCCCCTCTAACATTCCCAGTCATATCACATGATGCTCAGACCTAACTGTTCTGGTTTCCCATACATTCACGTCTCTCTGTTAGTCCATCTTTGATCAAACAATTTAGAAAGCACTTTAATATCAAATACTGTCAAATAATCTACAAGATACGTTCATTTAATGTGTTTAAAATTTTTAAGAAAACGAATAACTACAAATTACTTTTGCTGAATAGAGATATTATCTCTCTATCTGGGATGAAAAAATTACTAGTTATAATAAAAGTTTGGGAATTATTAATCACGTTATGAAACCATCCCTTGTACAAAAAAACACCAGATTACGTTTATATAACACTTTGGCTAGACCAGTGTTGACCTATGGTAGTGAAGCGTGGACACTAAAAAAACAACATGAAAGCAGAATAACGGCTTGTGAAATGAGATTCATGCGCAGAACAGCGGGTTACACCAGATGGGATCGGAAAAGGAACACCGATATCTTAAAAGAATTGAAGACTACGCCAATTTTGGAATATATTAAACAGCCCCAATTAAATTGGAAACACCGTCTTGAAAGAATGAGTTCAAATCGGATCCCCAAAGCTGTTTATAATTATATACCAAGAGGACGAAGATCACTGGGCCGTCCTATGAAACGCTGGAGGGAAAATTTTCTATAGGATCGTAACAGGCCTTGGCCTAATACTTGGAAGGAAGAAGAAGAAGAAGAATATACGTTATTTGGAGAGAGGAAAGAAGTCTGTTCAGTGACCTGTTCTCTCAGGCTTCAGGTGTTTTACGAACACAGACTCGAGATCCACTGTTTACAATCCCTCCCGAAGTAATTTCCATCCTAAAAAAATTCATCGACCCCGGTCGGATTTAAACTGTCGAACTATGGGACCAGAGGCAAGGAACATAACCGCTACATCACATAAGCCGATTTTATAGAACACAAGTGTTTTATTTTACTAACATAGAAAAACCATAATAATAAAATTCTTATAATTTTATTTTTTTTTGGAACAAAAAGAGATCAACGCGTGAATGGAGAAGACTACATAACAGTGAGCTTCATGATGGGAAACAAGATGTATAATAAGATAAAATGTTACCTCATAGACTGCGATGGAGAGGACAAGTGGCACGAATGGGGAATAAAAGAGGAGCGTGAAAAGTTGTTACAGGAAATCCAGTGGGAAAGCGCCTGGTAGGTAGGGCAAGAATGTAGTCGGAGACTAACATTAAACATGATTTCTAGGATATATATCCTTGGGGGGGGGGAGAAACAGATAAAATACATTTTTCCAATTTAAAAAAATCTTAATGGCTACTGTTCTGATGCCAATAAACGTTCTTCATTCTATTAGTCAACAATTTTTGTTTTAGGCAAGTCTAAAAGCGAGGACGTTCAGTGGGAAAAAGAGATAAGTCTTGTTTGTGCCAGTTTTGGACTTGTCTGATATTTCCCAGGGGAAAATATTTTTTTTTTATTATATACAACTTTCCTTATTAGGACAAAGTGATACAGACAATTTTGGAAATTTATGAAATACATTTTGTGCATACAATGTCCACCGCTGTGGTCTCGAGGTAGCGTGCTGCCTTGTCACGCAGCGGGCCCGGGTTCGATCCCCGGTCGGGACAGTTTTTCTGGATGAGGTTTTTATCGGGGTTTTTCCTCACCTGTAAGACAAATGTCAGGAAAACTTTAAGGCCCAAACGGTCCCCGAAATCATATGGCCATCATCATCATCATTCATATTCATCTTAGATTAAGCTTAGGATTAGGGACTCTCCTGGCGCACCACCATCATCATCATCACCCATCATATCATCGGGGCAACATAACTCCGCCTTCCAGGCTCCCCAACCTCAAAAGTGGGTTACAAGTACGCCATGTCAGGAGAGAACACCAGGAATGTCGAAAGACAACCTGGGGCACTTGCAAAAAAAATGTAAATACATTAAAAAATTCAAATTGTACAGGAGATAACTGGAAAACATTAGGTAAGGACAGGGATGTATGGAGAGCAGGAGAAGGATGGGATAACGTATGATGTAGAAATCCGGCAATAAACAATATCAGAAGTAAGTTAGTTTGGATTACTAGTTGTCGGGAGATTATTTGAAAGTGGTGCTGTTGACAAATTTACAGTGTGTACGTGACTGGAAGGCGGTGACGGTGTTTATTAAAACGTGATGTTGTGAACAACCCCTACCTCAACACCCGTCCACTAAATTATACAAGTTCCTACCCCACACTTCATGGTCTTTATAGGAAACCACATGTAATAAGAAGAGTTCACTCCGATCGGAATTTATTTATTATTTTACCTGGGATTTACTATTACAAAAGGTTGCAATGTATCCCCAACTCTATTTAAAATTTATCTCGAAAGAGTACTAAGAGACTGGAGGAAAAAATGTAAAAAAATGGGCATGCCTATCCAAAATACACATGTATATTCACTACATTTTACAGATCACCAGATATTAATAGCACAAGACCACGATGACATGGAATATATGGCTAAAAAAACTAAAAGAAGAATATGAAAAATGGGGATATTCTATAAACATTGAGAAAACTGAATACCTGTGTATAGGAGAAGAAATGGAAAATATAAATTTCAACAATGGAGAAGAACTAAAACCTAGTATTGAATGCACTTATTTAGGAACAAAATTAGACCATTCAGGCGATAACACAGTGGAAATTAAAAATAGAATCGCACAAACAAAACAAGCAATAAATGCTTTAAACTCTGTTTGGTGGAGCAAAAATATTACAAAAAGTAGAAAATTGCAAATATATCAAACCATAATTCAGAGCATTTTAACATAGGGTGCTGAAGTCTGGCAAATTCCTACCAGGGAAATGAAAATAATTTTAAGTACAGAAATGGAAGTTTTAAGAAGATCAGCTGGAAAATCTAGAATGAATGGAATACGAAATAAAGAAATAATGGGAAATGATGGGTGTACAAGAGGAGCCGGACATTATAGAAAAGAAAAGATTACATTGGTATGGCAATGTCAAAAGAATGCCAGAACAAAGATTGCCTAAAATTGTTATGGAATGGATCGCAATGGAAAGGAGGAAGAGAGGAAGACCGAAGAAAACTTGGATAGAAGGGGTGCAAGCAGCTATGAATATCAGAGGAATGGAGGAAGATCAATGGATGGACAGAGAGGAATGGCGTTTGGTTTCCGGAAGACGACGACAGCTGCCATGATACCCGATGATGATGATGATGATGATGATGATGATGATGATTTTACCTGATGGAGTTAAGACAGTAAGGTGTTCTCTTCCACTTCACCAGGTTAAATTATACATACAATAACAATTATGAATTATCTACATGTTGATTAATGATACATAATAAATATAGGCTACACAATATAGATTAAAGTTGACAAGGGAAAGAAAGAAAAATAGTAATAATAAGTGAGAAGAATGCAGGATGGAATACTACCAAAGGCTGTCTATGCATGGGAAATTGAAGGAAGGAGCAGAAAAGGAAGACCTAGAACAACCTGGAAGTATAACATTCAGAATTCAATGAGGAAACCTGGTGTAACGGATGAAGACACAGAGGACAGAGAACGATGGAGAACTTTAATTAAGGGAAATTTGTGAATGTTTGTTGCAAACTGATAGTCTGTAAGTCCGTAGTCATTTATATATTTTTTACACTCATGTTAATTACTAAGATTGGTTGGAGAAAACCCTTAATGATGAGGAAAATTCTCAAAATGAATGAATGAATGAGTGAATAATAATAATAATAATAATAATAATAATAATAATAATAATAATAATAATAATAATAATAATAATAATAACCTATAATTAGATTAAGTAAAGGAAGTTTAAAATATAGGTAAAGGAATATAACAAGTAGGCCTATATATGGAGCCGGTTATTGTCTAAGAAAATACGTAATGAGTTCTTTTTTTAACTGTTTATTATGAGTCGGGCACTCCTTGATATACGGGGGGGGGGGGAATTCTAGAGTCGGGTGGCTGAAACAAGGAAGGATGAGATGTTCGATGTAGAGGAACAGCTAGAGGAATGGGGAATGAAATAGGGCCATGTAAATATCTTATAGGAAAACCAGAGGAGAAGCGCCTAGTAGGTAGGCCTGTAATGAGGTGAGAAAATAACATTAACGATGGGTTCGTGAGATGGAGATTATACATGGGATCCCGTGGTTAACGCAAGATGCCTTTGCACAGAGCTACGGAACTTGCGCTGGTTCCAGTCTCCATGGGGAAGAAATTTCCTTATGGAATTTCGGTCTGTATGGAACCGGTGCCCACCCAGCATCGTGATGCATTTGGGTAGCTATAATACCTAGGAACTATAATCACAAATAGGAATGAGATGCACAAAGAAATTAAACATAGGCTCAATTCTGGAAATGCGTGCTATTATGCATTTCAGAGACTCTTGATGTCCCAACTCCTTTCAAAAAACGTTAAACTGAAAATATATAAAACTATTATTCTACCAGTTATATTATATGGATGCGAAACATGGACTCTTACTTTAAGGGAGGAAAGGAGATTACGAGTTTTTGAGAATAAAGTACTTAGGAAAATATTTGGACCAAAGAGAGATGAACAGACAGGTGAATGGAGAAGACTACATAACAATGAACTACATGGTCTTTATAGGAAGCCAGATATAATAAGAACAGTTAAGTCTCGTAGACTGCGATGGGCAGGACATGTTGCACGTATGGGGAATGAAAGACGTGCATGGAAACTTCATGTAGGAAAACCAGAGGGAAAACGTCCAGTTGGTAGACCAAGAATGAGGTGGAAGAATAACATTAACTATGATTTGGGGGAAGTAGATTATACAGGGAATAATTGGAAAGCTTTAGCTCAGGATAGGGATGTATGGAGAGCTTATGTCCGTGCTGTCATGAACCTACGGATTCGATAGTGGCAGTGAGTAAGTACAATAATATATAATGGCTGGGGACCCGACATGCTGACTACATGTCACCGCTACAAGACTGGATGATCCTCAAGCTCTGTGATTAACACATGTAGGTGTGAGGCCAGCAGCCATCTGGTAGGACAAGGGCTGTCGCGTGATGGTGTTTGTTACATTATGCAGGAGATCATTGGAAAATATTAGGTCAGGATATGTTTGTATGGAGAGATCTTTTACGCGCGACCATGAACCTACGGGTTCTATAATGCCACTGAGTTAGTTTTATATATATATATATATATATATATATATATATATATATACAAGCGGACCCGGCAGACGTTGTCCTGTCTGAACGTCCAATTCACGTGTCATGGCCGCACGATAAAAAATATGTTATTTTTTACCATACAATTCACTAACAAAGAATGGAAAATGAAAGATGACCAAAAAATATATACCAATGGTCACCCCCTGGAACAAATAAACGTGGCAGACCAAGATGGAAATGGAAAATCTACGTCAGAATCATAATGGATGATAGGAATTTGGAAGAGGGAGATTGGAATGATAGAGATAAATGGAAACTGAAGACGGCAAACCTATAAGTGGGGGAAAGCCGAAGAAGAAAATTCACTAACTAATAAGTCTCAATAAAACTACTCAGTGTCATCTGTTAAGCGTGCATGATGACGTCACATTGCTGTCGCGCGGAATAAGTTATTATGCAGATGACTACATAACTGATGTAAACAAATATCCTATAACCGCAGCGTCACCTACCGAGACCAATTGTCAATCTAAGCCATTCAGGGGTCCACTAAAACACAAAAAAAAAAAAATCGTCAAAATCTGTCCAGTTGTTCAGGCAGTTTCTAATTTCGGATTTCGAGTAAACCTCCACTTCTAATTGTCGGAGAATACCTACGTCGGTTCATTTTAATACGATATAATAATAATAATAATAATAATAATAATAATAATAATAATAATAATAATAATAATAATAATAGCTTTATTTTACCTGGCAGAGTTAAGTACTTAATGCCTTGTCTGCCATCAACCAGGTTTTAAAAAATACAAAAAATAGTCTTACATCTAAATTACAATAAACATAAACGATTACAAGTTATAAATACAATACAATTAACATTTATAATGTATTTTGATTTACTCTAAATTTAACGAATTAAATATATAATACGTACAAGATATATAAAAAAACGAGGAAAAGATTAATGACATAGTATAAAATTAAATAAATAGAGAAAAATTAATTATTAGACAACAGGTAACTGTATAAGCGTGACTTAAAGGTACCAAGTGTTCGGCAACCCCTGATATCTTGAGGAAGGAAATTCCAGGAGCGGGCAGAGGCTACTGTGAAGGAAGAAGAATAAGAGGAAGTGCTATGAAGAGGAATTGTTAGCAGACTGCTATCTTGTGACCTAGTGTCAATATTCTGGTAAGAAGATAACTTCTCAAATCTGGACGCCAAGTAAGTAGGAGTGTAGGAATTCAGAAGCTTGAAAAGAAGTGAAAGAGAGTGCAATTTACGTCCGTCAGTTAAGACGGAGCCAAGAGAGGTTATTGAAGTGTTCGGAAATATGGTCGTATGGCTATACTGAGTTTCGTTCTGAAACATCGGAAATTGTGACCGCTAGAGCAACTTTAAATTTTAAATTCAGGTGAACTCTTACACATAATAGTTCTAGAGGCTTCGGTTGTGACTGTATCATTGAGGGACCCACTCAAACGCACACAAAACATTTCATGAAAATCGGTGCAGTCGAGTTGAGTGACAGTGTTATTACGAATTCGCCTGCTTTACGAGTGCTCTTATGTTCTGCTGTTTGTTACCTTAAACACACTCTCCACTAATTAAAGCCTGCGCTGCTGGGATTTAACACTTTTCAAACAAGATCCAACACACAAACACAAATGCAGAAAGTGTGTTTTTCTGTCTCGAATTCCGGCGAGTTTCTGGCGGCGTTGCGAAATCATAATAAAACATCCCAGAGCCACTAAACACCTATTTCTGTCTCAAGTTCTCAGAAACTGAACATTTTGTAAAAAAAATAATAAACTAAATTTTTAAAAGATATCAATCTTTGGTTATCATTAGAAAGAACGTGTAAAACAAATGTTAATTAATACTTTCTTGTAACTCGTGCCTTTCTTTCATAAGTTGAAAGTTCAGTGACCTTTGTCCAAAATACCACATGTCACAAAAAGAATGCAGAGAATTTTCTCGTTAAATTTAGGATACTGTGTGCAAATCTCCAGTATTCTATTGAAGTATTATGATTGCTGTAGATTTGGGTTTTCTGTAGGGATGCTCTTCAAACTGAGAGAATAACATTTATTTCTGGTCTAAACAAGACATTTTCTAAGGCAAATTTAGTGGCTGAAATGTCCTCATTTAAATATAAATAAATGTAATCAAAGAGCTGTCACGGCCCTTTAAACTCACACCTAACGTAGCTACCGGCCATTATATGTAGCCTACATAGGAAATAGTCAAAGGCAAAACTTTTAGGTACCATTTTCTCCTCTGTTTGTCAACCGATTTTTCGTTTAGTAGCTATTATTAGTAAAATATATATACAAAAGAAATGGTATACAAATTGGAATAAAGAATTAAAGAAGAAGAAAGAAAACAAACGAAAAATATATAAAACACATTATACAATTAAAGTCAAGCAATATCATACTTGAATTTCAGAGTTAAACTTGCCTTGTCACGCATTAGGCCCGGGTTCGATCCCCGGTCGGACCAGTTTTTCTGGGTGAGGTTTTTATCGGGGTTTTTCCTCACCTGTAAGGCAAATGTCAGGAAAACTTTAAGGTCCAAACGGTCCCCGAAATCATGTGGCCATCATCATCATCCTTATCATCATCATCATCCTTCACCGGTGCGGAAAGCAACGGGAAGCTATCACACCTACAATTCCCTAGTAAAGCTGCAAGCATGAAAATTCTATGATTGCAGTGAAGGCAGAATTACTATGGATGGATACAAATGAAATTAATCAAAATGTTATTAGTTCAAGTAATTATGACAACAGATAAATGTTATGAGAATATTACCGTACAACACAGTGCACGTACTAGTGGTCGCCCACCGGTCATTATATGTTTAAGTTTGTCACAAATACGTCATTATGCATTTTCGATTTATTTTAAAAATAAGAACGATAGGAAATACGTGGTATAGCTTGGCTACGCGACATTTGTAAACTATTTATACTATTTAAATTTGCATTTGGCCCATTATTATGTGTACGGGAATATATATCCCTTCTTCTTTGTCTCTCCTCCGACCCGTCAATGTCCTATGTTGAGGCATAATGGAAGTAGGTGCGAATATGTAAATATAAAAAAATGTAATAAAATTACTGAAACCAAGATTAGACAGGGCTTAATTTACATTTAAATAATAAAATGATGATAATAAATACGCGAGAGTAAGTCAATTCACATGGCTGCTGCACAATTTTCTTTTTGCAACAATGTTTTTATTATATACAACTTTCCTCATTAGAGAATTGGCTCAAGGACAAAGTGATACAGACAATTAATTTTTGGAATTGATGAAACACATTGTGTAAATACATTAAAAAAATAAATTGTAGGCCTAATTGAAGTATACATACCTTACTATAAAGTATACATTTTGTAAATATGGTTTCTTAAAATTGAAATTGATCCTCTAATGGCAGCGATGGCAATTTTAGAAAGATACACCCTGTCCAAATCTAAGGAATTCCAAAATTTAGCTAAGAATCCTGGTATAGTACCTCTTGCCCCGATATCATCAGTATGAACGTAAACAAATGAATGAGTAATGCACATAAATTCCTTAGAGACAATTATTTTTATTTTGTTAATTTAATTTATTTGTAACACATTTTATTTTTCTGCACTCCTTCTCTATAGGAGATTTAATTATGCCAAATATCACACTCCTCAGTGCGCGCAATCTGCTTTAAAAAGGGGTACAAAGTTCTTCACGTATTAATATGTAGAGTAACAGCAGCTGAGATTGTAAGTAGCCTGCGGACAAGCTAACACCATCATTCAAATTTACGTGAAGCGCCACGCTGCAATTTTCAGAAATTACATTCTATGTGGACCTGAAATGTAGCTCGGGTACGACAGACCCCAGTGTGTATGCGCAGGGTTAAAAAAAAAGAGTACTCACACAATGATGTTAAAATGATCACCAGGACCTCTGCTTAGCTCCATCATCCAGACTTCATACAGCACACTGCAACGACAGATATATGTTTTACTAATTTTTAATGACTATTTAACTCATGCCCCAAATGGGAGTCAATGACCAATTACATTTCAATGATTTATTTAACCAATCAAAGTCATGTTTCGCCTAGAATTTACCAACTAAAGTTTATCATAATAAAGAATGCACCTCTTTTTTAACATTCTGAATAGGTCATACCATTATTTTGCAGTGACTGACCCCCCCCCCCCAAGAAATACGGCTACCAGATTGTATATATAGTGCATGAATGTCAACACATACAGCATGCGGGAGTTAATATAAAAAACCATTTGTAGCAATTGATTATACCACCTAAAAAAAGAAACCACTGTTTGCACTTTCTTAAATGTATTTTTTCCCAGGTAATAACATTCCAGAAAAATATAATTGTCATATTTACATCATAGGACATCAGAAATTAATTAATATCCAGTTTGATGTGTTTCATTTTTTCTCCACTAGAGTGAATTCTTACAATATTGCGTTCCTTTGGCAATAAATAGTATGATCTGGTTGCAGTGATGAACAAAAGAAGCAAATGAAGCGTACCAATCGTTTCTGATTTGTTTTCAAACATCGCCGTTTACATTAAATATATAAGTATTTTAAAATAACTATAGTTAAATAATGATTTGTGAGTAAACAGCTTAATTTTATTCGTTAAATAGTGCTAACAAATGCCACTCTTGATTTCCAAATTCTCTAGATAAATTCACTCCTCACTTCGTGTGTCGTGAATTGGCATTATCACTTTATTGTCTTGTAGACTACATCCCTCAACAACCTATCTACGTTTTGCATATTGTTTTACTCAGAACTTCATAAATATAACAATGTGCGTATTGCTTACTTTTAACAAGTCGCTAATGTGTCAGGTATTTCTTTATGAAGAGAAACAACAGAGTTCCACCCGCCGCGCGGGTTCCTCTTAGTTGCATAAAGAGTATGACATGCAGACCGCTGTGACAGGACCCCCTGACAATACCGTATCCTGGAATTTTTTCTTGTTCTCCTAAACTAGTTTACCTGCCCGTGATCCACATTTTTACACTAGAGACTTTATAACTTATTTAAATATACATAAAAACTAGTGATTTGTACTTCTATAAGATCACAGCAGGTTCTATCCAAGTAGTTTTAGGTATAAACATAGAAATACGTCATGTACTTATGGAAATAGACAAATGAGGAAAACAATTGATGAAGTTGTTGAATTCAAATACCTAGTAACAATAACACTGACCAACAAAAAATAAACTTTTTTTTTCTTAGGAAGAAAAAATATCTGATTCCGATAGTATTTTATCTCCTGAATTCAAATATGATATCGGTTTTTCTCCATCACACAAGGTTTCCCAGAGACAGGAATTTATAATTTCAAGCACTTTAACATTTTCCACATTCATAACTACACAATATTCGAACATTCGGACTCACTTAGAAAGTAAGAAATTACGATTTTCTGCTATATTTCGCCTGTGGAGCATCCCTCTTGATGGTCCAGTAATAATCGGCCAGCATATTAGGATTCCATTTGCCTTGATATCTCTTTTCCATACCTGAAACCATTTGGGTTAGATCATTTGGTTTTATTTTACAATGGACAAATGGACGAAAAAACGTTTATTAACAAATAATTATTTAAATGCATAATTGAAATTCAAATAAAAAAAACTGTGGGTGATGGAGAAATTCCGAATACATGTTTGTAAACACGATAAAAAACTGCATTAAGTACAACTATTGGTACTTATGAAACAAAAATCATGTTGACCAGTGTTATTATTACAGATAGGAATGTGGTGCAAAAAGAAATTCAACATATGCCCAACTCTAGAAACGCATGCTATTACCCATTACATGGGGTTTTTTTTCTCCTCTCTACTTGTCTCAAAAAACGTTAAAGTGAAAATATATAAAACTGTTATTGTAACAGTTATATTATATGGGTGTGAAACATAGACGTCTACTTTAAGGGAGGAAACAATATTACAAGTGTTTTTGAATAAAACGTTTATGAAAGTTTTGGACCAATCAGAGATGAGCAGCCGGTGTATGGAGAAGACTGCATAACATTTATATACTTGAACTTTATGCAAAACCAGATGTAATGAGAACAGTTAACTCTCATAGACTGCATGTGCAGGACATGTGGCACGAATGGGAATTAAAAGAGGAGCATTAGATTTTGTTACAAAGCCAGAGGGAAAGGGTCCAGAAGGTAGACCAAGAATGAGATGGGAGAATAACATTAACCATGATTTTCAAGCAAATAAATTATACAGCTGTGATTGGGAAGTATTAGCTCAGAATAGGGATATATGGACAATTATGATCATGGGACCGTGATGCTTTAGGTTTGATAGTGCCAGTGAATTAGTTGGTTAGTTTCACCAACATGATGATCATCATCATCATCCATGCAAGTATTAGGCCGTGTGGCCTGCTACGGTCTCAAAGAGGAATTTTCCATCCAGCGCTTTTTTGGACGTCCCAGCGATCTTTTTCCTTGGGGGCAGTAGCGAAGTATGGCTTTTGGGATTCTATGAGACGGCATTCGTTGAAGATGGACTTTCCAGTTGTTCTGGTAGTTTTGTATATGGTGAAGAATGGGTTCTACATCCAACTCTTCCATAATTTCCTCATTTATTTTATGGTTCCACTTTGTGTAGCCTGCTGTACGGTGCATAAATCGCATCTCATTTTCTGTTATTCGGCTTCTTCATATTGTCCATGCTTCACTACCATATCTTAATACTGGTCTTGCGAGAACCTTATAAAGCCATAATCTTGTGTTCTTCTGTACTAAAGATGGTTTCATTATACTGTTAATTATCCCCGTTGTTTTTGTAAAATTTGTGATTTTGTTTGATATATCAGCTTCATCTTGAAATGTTAAATTATAACCCAAATAATTAAATTTGTTTACTCGTTCTAAAATTTCATCATCCAAAACAATTTTGCTAGGTATAGGGTATTTCCCACAAAAGGCCATCACTTTAGTTTTCTTTGTATTGATTTCAGTTTCACCAATTTTTATTAGCATATTCTGTTTATAGAGGAAATATTTAAATAAAAATTGTCTCAACATCAGCATCAAAGGATTAAACGTTGCGGCCTGTTCTGATCTCATGCTACAATAGGTCGGTCCATCTTTTACTGGGTTTTCCTACATTTCTTCTTCCTAGTGGTTTGTGATGAATCTGTTTTGGAATTCTATTGTTATCAATTCTATTGATGTGGTCCATCCATTCATCTCTGTATTGTGCAATAGTTTGAATATATTTAGTTCACTTCGTATATTTCTCATAAGTTGGGTGTAACGTCACGACTGATTTCCAATTTATCTAGAGAATTTGTAAATCAAGAGTGGCATTTGTTAGGACTATTTAACGAATAAAATTAAGCTGTTTACTCACAAATCATTATTTAAATATAGTTATTTAAAAATTCATATATTTAATGTAAACGGCGATGTTTGGAAACAAATGAGAAACGATTGGTACGCTTAATTTGCTTCCTTTGTTCATCACTGCAACCAGATCATAATATTATTTATTGCCAAAAGATCGCAATATTGTAAGAATGCACCCTAGTGGAGAAATTTATAACCAATATTATAGGTATTAATTAATTTGATGTCCTATGATGTAAATATGTCAATCATATTTTTCTGCAATGTCATTTCCTGGAAAATAATTCGTTTAAGAAAGTGCAAACAGTGTTTTCTTTTTTGTGGTATAATCAATTGTTACAAATGTTTTTTATATTATCTATCGCATGCGCTTTCTGCTGACATTCATGCACTATGTATACAATGTGGTAGCTGTATTTCTTACGGGGTCAGTCACTGCAAAATAATGCTATGACATATTCAGAGTGTTAAAAAGGAGGTGCTTTCTTTATTATGATACACTTTAGTTGGTAAATTCTAGGCTAAACACGACTGTGATTGGTTGTAAATCAACAATCCATCTAAATGTATAATTAGTGACTGGAAGGGAAAAGGATGTCGTTAAATAAAAGAATGGCATGAAGCCCTTGGTTTGCGGACTGCATAAGATGAAAAGATGCAGGTGCAGCCTGCAGGAACCGTTACAGATGAGGAGATGTGACGTAGAACAGGAGATTGTTGTCATGTAGACAAGAAGTAATTGTCACCGCACCACGCCTCACTCCATGACAGACGGTTGCACTGGCTTAATGAATACTGTCTTGTATTCCTGTTCTTTGCTTTAAACTATTGCAATCGGAATTCCCTAGTATATACATATATCCATCCATAGTAATTCTGCCCGAGGGCAGGTTTTTCACTGCAATCATAGCATTTTCATGATACGCTTTGCAGCTTTCTAGGGAATTGTAGACGCGGTAGCTTCCCACACCGTTGAAGGATGATGATGGCCATATGATTTCGGGGACCGTTTGGGACTTAAATATTTTCTGACATTTGTCTTACAGGTGAGGAAAAAAACATATAAAAACCTCACCCAGAAAAACTGTCCCGAACCCGGGTCCGCTGCGCGACAAGGCAGCACGCTACCTCGGGACCACAGCGGTGGACTATATATATTTCCTCAACTCGTGTCCAGCACAGGGTCGGGTCGAGGTATGAGATGAGATGAAGCCCCTATATTCATACCGTCTGTGAATGACAAGGGTGCCGGCCGACCACGCCTGACGCACCATCGCAGGGGCAGATGAATGAAATGAAACAAAAGTGATGAGATAGATATGGAGAAATGGTAGAATGAAATTTGTAGCAGGGGAAAATGGGAAAAACCCCGAAAAAAAAACCTGCACAAGCTCCGTTTTTTCCACTACGAAACCCACATGGAGTGACCTAGACTCGATCTCGGGGCCCCAGCGCAGCGGTGAGAGCCGCCTAGGAATTCCCTAGTAATAATTTATTTTAGCGATTGCTTTCTAATCAGTACTCGTATATAAAGTAAACATGAACAGACAGGTGAATGGAGAAAACTGCATAACAGTGAACTACACCATCCTTATGAGAAACCTGATGTAACAAGGGCAGATAATTCTCCTAGACCTCCACCGCTGTGGTTTCGAGGTAGCGTGCTGCCTTGTCACGCAGAGGACCCGAGTTTAATCCTGGGTCCAGACAAAATTTTTGGTAAGATTTTTGTTTTGTTTTTCCTCATCTTAAGATAAACGTCAGGAAACCTTAAGGACCAAACGGCCCCCGAACATCATCTGGCCATTATCATCATATTGACCTCATTAGTTTTGTGGAAAGCAACGGGAAGCTACCACAAGTATAAGTCCCTAGTAAAGTTGCAAACTATGATTGCAGTGAAGGACCTGCCTTCGGGCAGAATTACTATGAATATATATATATATATATATATATATATATATATATATATATATATATATAACATTGAAGTTCTGATTGAGGAGGACGGAGGTATATAGCGGTGGTTGTTCAAGGCCAAAACGGCCCCCGAAAATCATGTGGCCATCATCATCATCCTTCACCGGTGTGGAAAACAACGGGAAGCTACCACACCTATAATTCCTTAGTAAAGCTGCAAAGCATAGCATGAAAATGCTAGGTTTGCAGTGAAAGTCCTGCCCTCGGGCTGAATTACTATGACGGAGATTAAGTTAGGATTAAGGCTTCTCCTAGCGCATCATTACCATCATCGGAGCAGAGTTACTCCGCTTTCCAAGCGCCCCAACCTCAGAAGTGGGTTACAATAACGCCATGCCAGGAGAGAATACGAGAAATGTCATAATGACAACCTGGCGGCACTGAATATAAATAAATTCTCGCAGACTGCGATAGACAGGACATGTACCATCACGGAAACACCTTATAGCGGTGAGTCAAGCGTGGAATGCGAACACATGTTCTACTTTGATTTGAGAAAAGTAAATTATTAATGACTATTTAACTCGCAAATGGTAGTCAATGACCAATCACGTTTCAATTAATTCTGTTTTACACCAATGACAGTCGTGTTTCACCTCGCTCTTTATCGATTTCTCTTTATCAGCTCCTGCTTTTGTGATAAAGAAGGCTCCTCCTTTTTTAATATTCTGAACAGGTTAGACCATTATTTTTCTCCAACAAATATAGCAAATAATGAATAGATTCAGTGATTTTACTGAGTTGTTTATCCAAAATATAAATGATTAACCTATAATGTTGATTATAATAGTTTGATGTGTTTCATTATTTCTCCACTAGAGTGCATTCTTACAATATTGCGACCCTATTTGGCAATAAATAATATGATCGAGTTGCAGTGAATATACATAACCTCACATTTCTAATTTGTTTTCAAACATCGCCGTTTACATTAAATATATAAATATTTTAAAATAACTATATTTAAATAATGATTTGTGAGTAAACAGCTTAATTTTATTCGTTAAATAGTCCTAACAAATGCCACTCTTGATTTCCAAATTCTCTAGATAAATTCACTCCTCACTTCGTGAGTCGTGAATTTATCGATAATTTGGAGATCACTCGTGGCATTACTTATGATAACAAAACATTACAAGGGAACTGTAGACCATTGCATCCCGAAGCGTACCTTCTAATTTCTTCCAGAGAAGCGCCCTGATATAGTAAGATCGTGTCACAAACAATATATTCCGTTTTTAACTACAAATTAAATTTTATAAAGTAATGGCTGTTCCTGTATTGATGTATGGATCAGAATGTTGGGCGATCACCACTAAAAGACAAGAACAAAGATTGGAAGCAGCTGAGGTGAGATTTTTAAGAAATATAGCAGGATATACTCTGATGGGTAAGAAAAGAAATGAACATATAAGAAAGGAACTAAATATTTTGAAACTTACGGACCGAATAATTAAATATAGGAACGACTGGAAGGAGAGATGTTGGTCGGCCACACAGGAGATGGTCTGAACAATTTTAACAATTCTAGCTTTCAACGAGCCAACAGGCTGATGATGATGATGATGAACTACAATGCACATAAATCGAAGCCAGAATTCAGCAATGTGAACCCACTGTACGGAGCAAATGGACTCCCTGCTTGAGTAAGAGCCCTGTGAGTGAGGAGAGGCGCGGCGCGGACGGCAGGTAGTGTTTCAATGCGTGTGTCGTATTACTTAATATTTAATTTTAGGAAGTAATATTTTGAGGTTATTTTAATTATATTATGTTTAGTCTAATCATCTCAATATTAATGTTGATTTGTTCTTGGACATGTTTCAAAACAATTCTGTTTTATCGTCAGCTTGTCCAGACTGATTTGATTTATGTTGCATTATGTTGCACACCCTGGATGTCGATGTCAGCTCCTATAATTTAAATGAGAGATTTGGCATACAGAACAAACAGGAAAGAACACTTGGCAAGGATGACTCAGAATAGAATACCAAAAGCAGCATACAACTATTCACCACGAGGAAGTAGAAGTTTGGGAAGAGCAAAAAAAAGATGGAAAGAGCAGCAATTTGGAGCCGGGACAGGCTAGTAAATAAGCCTAAACCGTGTGAAGAAGAAGAATAAGAAGAAGATTTGGTGCTGGATTTTAGTGCATTGCCGATAAAAAAAGGCATATATGTTTTTTTTTTGACACGCCTTTGTACACCGCAAAGTTCCTCTGTAAGAAATTTCAAGGAAGGTTTCTGAATGCAATGGTTAGGAATGCACTGTAACCGCGCGCCATTGAACCTCCGCGTTCGATCATGTGACTGAGTTATTTAAACTAGATTGGAGTAAATTAAATAAAAAGCACTGATATTACGGCAGATGACGTTTATGTGTGCAGGAATGCAATTTACTTTAAATTTATTAGCAAATGCGATAGAGATGTGACATCTTGACAGGAAGCCCACCTACCCTGTACAGTAGTAAAGTGCAGTGTTCCAATGGGCTGTCCGATATCTCACATCAACTTCGTCATTTCGGGAGTAAGAATTGCGCCTCCCTCGGTGATCCTTGCACACTCTGACGGTGGTCGGTCCGTCACAACGCTAGCAGATATCGTATTACCACCCACTACACTTTTTCCCACGTGAATACATCGCTTCATTTCATATTCTGTTTTTTCTCGCGTCACAATAAATACAGAGCAGCTCCTGTATCATATGAAAACCAAGTAAATTCCACAACCATCTCACATCGGAATGAATACAAATTTTAGCTAATTCCGAAGGAAAGAGACGATAGCAAGCAGATACTACGCTCTCTCTATCAATTGGAGCTGGAAGTAAACATAAATAAAACTAAATATATGTTCACACATAGGAATACATTATATAGAGAAAATGGAAGTTAATGACATATGAAGGAAATTTTGAAGAAGTGTCTGAATTCAAATACCTAGGAACAATAATTACAATTATTTTGCAATATAAAGACTTTAGATGTCCCAACTCCTTTCAAAAAACGTTAAACAGAAACTATATAAAACTGTTATTCTACCAGTTATATTATATGGGTGCGAAACATGGACTCTTACTTTAAGGGAGGAAATGAGATTACGAGTTTTTGAGAGTAACATTCTTAGCAAAATTTTTGGACCAAAGAGAGATGAACGGACAGGTGAATGGAGAAGACTACATAACAATGAACTACATGGTCTTTATAGGAAGCCAGATATAATAACAGTTAAGTCTCGTAGACTGCGATGGGCAGGACATGTTGCACGTATGGGCAATGAAAGACGTGCATGGACGCTTCTTGTAGGAGAGCCAGAGGGAAAACACCCAGTTGGCAGAGCAAGAGTGAGGTGGGAGAACAACATTAACTATGATTTGAGGGAAGTAAACTATACAGGGAATGATTGGAAAGGATTATCTCAGGATAGGGATGTATGGACAGCTTATGTCTGTGCAGCCATGAACCTACAGGTTCGATAGTGCCAGTGAGTAAGTAAGATATTATAAAAATAAATATGAAATTATTATATTGTCACGCGTCCTCTACAAGTATACAAAGTTCCAAGTCGATCCGATGATTTTAAGTGGGTGAAAATCTTGTTGAAAGATTCCGTTACATAGATAGATAGATAGATACAAGTCAAGCTAATATAAAGTGTGTAATGAGCGAAATCCGACAATTAGAAGGGGAGATTTACCTGAAATCAGAAATTAAAAGTATATCACACAATTTAATGAACATTTATTTAGGCGCACGCAGCCCGGGTATTAGCTGTATGATGTGTGTTGATACAAATATATAAAATGCAGCAGCTAATAAAAGCAATACGTGTAATATTTTGGCATCCCCGTGCATCTGGCACGGAATTGTGCCACTGAATGCTTGTCTTTGTGTTTTGGTTACAAAAATAACGCATCACTCATTTTTTTCCTTTTAGGAGCGTCTAGGAACGTAGCTTGGTCTAAATTAATTTATGAAAGGTCAGTGACATCACATCATTACACCTCCCGGCTGTGTTAATTCCACTCTACACACTTAACTTTTATTCAGTAAAAACAAATCTTGTAACTAACTAACTAACTCACTGGCACTATCGAACCCGTAGGTGCATGGCCGCGTGGACATAAGCTCTCTATACATCCCTATCCTGAGCCAATGTTTTCCAATCATCCCCTGTATAATCTACTTCCCTCAAATTATAGTTAATGTTATTCTCTACAACCAGAAAAGTTATCCTTATGTAATAATAATAATTTGGGGATTCTTTTTATCTAATTTTTAATTAAAAAATGATTTAAATAATTTTAAAACTAAATATTATTTATTTTGTAATGTTAAATATAATAGATGATTTTTGTAATATCGATGTGAAATGTAACAATGATTACGTCACATATATTGTTATGGCAAATAATAGATACTGAATTCACAGACAGAAGATTTAAACAAAAGAATGTTCAAATAGCGTGGTCTTAAGTCGGCCGAACATTAAAAATATGATTGGTATCGAGAAATGAAGACGGACGTATCGTGTTATTTCTTGATGATGTCATTACCAATCAGAAACTGATAACAAGATAATTTGTAACAAAGAAGATGGTGAGATGGCTACAAGAATGTGACAAAGATAGACGCCATTAAATAATCGCCATATAAAAGTTTAAATAATTATCTTTTTATTGAATTCCAATATAGAAGAAAAACAAAAATAAATGACGTGAGTTTAGTGAACTAAAAATTATACCAGAAATAATCTAATAATACTGTTGCATCTCCCACCTCATTCTTGGTCTACCAACTGGGCGTTTTCCCTCTGGTTTTCCTACAAGAAGCTGCCATGCACGTATTTCATTCTCCATTCGTGCCACATGTCCTGCCCATCGCAATGTACGAGACTTAACTGTTCTCATTATATCTGGTTTCTATAAAGACCATGTAGGCCTAATTCCCTGTTATGCAGTTTTCTCCATTCACCTGCCTGTTCATCTATCTTTGGTCCAAAAATGTTTGCTAAGAACAAAAAATCTTCACTTTACAAATTAAAATGGATCTTATAGAACACATTTTTTAAGTTCTTAAAATTTATTAAATATATATATATTTGCCTTCAATTGCAAGTACTAAATGTAAAAAACTCCTGGCGCGATAGGCCTAGAAGGCCCTGCCAGCCGCCTGCTGGTCTCACATCCACATGTGTCGGTCACAGAGCTAGATGATCATCAGCCAGTGTAGGGGTGACATGTGGTCAGCATGTCGAGTCCCCCAGCCGTTATAGCTGGTTTTCTCAACCTGGAGCCGCTACTTATTGTAGCTACCCAAATACCTCACGATGCTGGGTGGGCACCGGTCCCATACTGACCGAAATACCATGAGAAAATTTCTTCCCCTATGGAGACTCGAACCAGCGCAAGTCCGTAGCTCTGCGCCAAGGTTTCCTGCCTTAACCACTCGGCTACGGCGCGGGACACTAAATGCAGACCTACTTTAATACTGTTTGATGAAGGTCCTGTAAGCAAACTCAGCGAAAAAATATGAAATTATTGTATTGTCACGGGTCCTCTATAAGTATACAAAGTTTCAAGTCGATCCAATGTTTCTATGAGGGTGAAAAACGCGTTAAAACATTCCGTTACATTGATACAAAAACGCTTTTTTTGATTTTCTGATGATTATGGCCAGGATTTTAGAAAATAAATATGAAATTATTGTATTGTCACGGGTCCTCTACAAGTATACAAAGTTTCAAGTCGATCCGATGATATTAAGTGGGTGAAAATCGCGTTGAAAGATTCCGTTACATAGATAGATAGATAGATTGCTAAAAATAGCCAGTTAACTCATTGGCGCTATTCGACCCGGAGGTTCATAGATTGCGCGGGCATAAGCTCTCCATGCACTCCTATTCTGTGCTAATGTTTTCCAATCATTCCATGTAAAATTAACTTCCCTCAAATCCTCAAATCATCTCATTCTCTCAAACAATATATATATATATATATATATATATATATGTTATATTGCAGATTTTCGCGGATATAAGTATGGAAATGGAAGTTTTCTTGGGTTTTCCGCGTCTTGGATTCAAGTCCGGTCTCTGGCCACTGATTCCGACGTTTCGGCATGATCCCACTTGTCATTATCAAGGAGTGATAAGTTCGACTGGAGTTCGAGTGACAGGTTTAGGTCTTATGTAATAAAATACATAGAGTTTTCGCTGTGGTCCGTTTCCGAAGCCACACTGAAAACAGAAGGTATATAAGAACTAAACCTTGGATGTGTGTACGGCTTCGGAAACGGACCACAGCGAAAACTCTATGTATTTTATTATATAACACCCAAACTTGTGACTGGAACTTATCATTCCTTGATAATGACATGTGGGATCATGCCGAAACGTCGGAATCAGTGGCCAGAGGCCGAACTTGAATCCAAGACGCGGAAAACCCAAGAAAACTTTCATATCCATATATATATAACTGTTGTTCTCTTTGGTGCATTGTATGAATGTGAAACGTGGACTCTTACTTTAAGGGAGATGAAAAGATTACGAGTATTTATTTGATAATAAAATGCTTAAGAAAATGTTTGGAGCAAACAGATGTGAACAGTGAGTTACAGGATCTTTATAGGAAACCAGATATAATAAGAACAGTTGGGCAGGGCATGTGGTACGTAGGAAGTGGAAACTTCTAGTTGAAATATGTGAGGGGAAGCTCCCAGTACTTAAGCCATGAATGAAGTGAGAGAACAATTTTAACCGAGATTTGAATGTCAATTATACAAAGGTTGATTGTAAAACATTAGCTAAAGATGCGGCCATGATCCTACGGGTTCGATACTGCCAATGATTAAGTTAGTGGCTCTTCCCTTAATTGAATTGTTGATCCCTGCTCTTGTAAGTATCGCATCGGATCGTTCAACTTCGGTCAAGGAACTGCAGAATCGCGCTCTATGCGTTTGATTGGTGCATTATTACTAGTGTGGATATAAATGCAGCCGCTGGGATGTGTGCAAATAGAGAACAAACATTGTATCACAAATTATCTGCTGCAGTGACGCGTGTCTCTATAAACACAGTGTTATCGCGGCCTCGCCACTTACACTCATCAATCTTATCCTTAAGTTCTTTGCTGTCAAGCGGTTCCATAGCAGAGTCATCGCCATATCTGGTCAAAATTATAATAACAATATTTATTTTATTTCGGAATTTATCCACAATACAGTCCTTTACCGTCACCCTTCACCTGTTGTATCGGTCCTGAACATCTTCATCTGTAAGTCCCAGTTCACTCTCACAACGTCCATACAACCTTCTTTACGTCTTCCCTCTCTTCTTTTCTCACCTACTTAATAATATTCTTTTTATTTAGAAAATGACACAAATTTAGATAAACTCACTAAAATACAACAATTCAATTATCTATGTGGCACAATTAAACGCACTTTATTGAATAAGACTAGAAAATAAACTATTTTGAAGTTTTACAAAGTATTGGCAGTTCCATCTCTTATCTATGGATGTGAAACCTGGACATTAACAAAGGCAGACAGTAAACAAATAGAGGGTGCAGAAATGAAGATGTTGAGAGCAATAGCAGGATACCAAAGGACCGATAAAAAGAAAAACGAAGATATAAGAACAGAACTTAATATATTTAATCTCTGTGAAAGAATAAAATACTATCAAAATGCTTATCTTCAGCACGTATTACGAATGAATGAACAGCGCATACCAAGAAGAATGTATAATTATAACCAAAAGGGAGAAGAATGTTGGGAAGACCATTGAAGAGATGGAAGGACCAATTCGACCTATAATGAGATCGGAACAGGCCATTGGACTTAATCCTTGTTGTTGATGATGGTAATGATTTAGGAATATTCCACAATACAGTGTTTCTCCTTCAACCCAAAGTGATTTGTCGCCAGAGGTTCCTGTCTGAAGCATCTTCTTCCCTCAAATCTCTAGGTTCCATACTTATCTTTACTCCATCCATCTATCGTTCTCTAAGCCGGCCTCTTCCACTTCTTCCATTATCTTTCCAATTAAGGATCTTCTTTGGTATTCTCTCTTCTTCCATTCTATGAAGTGTCCATACCATTTCAAACGTTTTTTTTTTCTATTTTTTCTAATATGTTTTATTTTTTAATTGCATAATTTTCCTTGTGCTGTTTCTGAACTTATCCCTTCTTTAAATTGTTGTCGATCGCCTCCAAAAATCCATTTCTACTGCTAACAGCTTGTTGGCTTGTTTTCTACTTACTGTCCAGACCCATATAACAAAATGCTTTGTTCTGTATATTATATTTCTATTCCAAACCATTGAGTTGAACACACCAATTATTCTTCTTCCATCAGTTATCCTTTCAATGTCTATAGTTGAATTCTCTTTTTTTTCTAAAATAAATCGTAAATATTTAAAATTTGTAACATTACGTATTCTTCCTGAATTACATTTTAGCTCATCTGTTGTATCAAATGAGAGATATTCTGTTTTATTATAAATCTGTAATCCCCATTTTTTGTATTCTGTCTCTAATCTCCTTAACATGAAAGATGCATCATTTAAAAATAACATTTTTTTTTACTAGTAAGGATTTTCTCTACATTACGGTAGTTATCCTTCAGCCAAAATATATTTTACTCAAATGTATTTTCTATCCTCTACATCTTCTTCTTTGAGATCTCTGCTGATCATGTTTCTTCTCACTTCATGCATCCACTGTTCCCTGGGTTGCCCTCTCCTCTTCCTGCCTTCAGCATTCCAATCCAGCATCATTCTTGGAATTCTATCCTCTTCAGATGTCCATACCATTTCAATCTTCGTTCTTCTATTACTTACTTCTATAATATTATCTTTAACATTCATTATTTGTCTAATTTTCTGGTTTTGAATTTTCTTCTTTCTTGATTTTCTTGTTGAACGTGGCAAATAATAATAATAATAATAAATAATAATAATAATAATAATAATAATAATAATAATAATAATAATAATAATAATAATAATAATAATAATAATAATAATAATAATAATGGGGCACGCCGTAGCGTAGTGGTTAAGGCACTGAGCTACAAGCCGGAGGGTCGAGGGTTCAAGTCCCGTTGGGGTCAGGATTTTTAAACTGACCCAAACCCTCTGGCGGCACTATGGCCCTGGGGTCGACTCAGCCTCTAACGGAAATGAGTACCAGACGCCTGTTCTGAGGGTAAAGGCGGCCGTTACGCAGGGCTGACAACCCGGCTGACATCAAGTGCCCACTGTCTAGAAAAAGTGGGAGCCTTAACCTCCTACTACCCCAAGGGTCTCCTGAGGCCTGTTGTGGGATCACTTTTTAATAATAATAATAATAATAATAATAATAATAATAATAATAAATAATAATAATTAATAATAATAATAAATAATAATAATCACTTTATTTTACTTGGCAGAGTGAAGACATTGTCTACCACTGAACGAAAAGTAATATATATATGTTAAATATCAAGCACCCTGTATAATACATCTCTAAAGAAAGTCATCCTTTGATAAATGTATGATTCAAACAACATCACACCTAGGCTGACGTTTGATCCTCAAACTACAAATTCGCCTGTCGACCGCGTGCTCCACTGTGCGCAAAAATGCAACAATATTTTGTGCCAACATCCATGTACAATCATTGAGCATGAAGGAACCATGTGACGTGACAAGTTTCACAGTACCTTACACCGGCAGTTTCTAAACACTATTAACAGCTACCAGTGCACATGTTGCACTCATTTTGTTGTATTAGCAAGCATATACTAAGGGGCAACACCCAGACTGTATTGAGTAATACTAAGAAATTGGGACTAGAAGTGAAAAAACACTAAAACTAAATATATGTTCACACACAACGATACATTATATAATGGAAGTGGACAGTTAATGAAAAAAAATGAAGAACTGCCGAATTCAAATACCTAGGAACAATAATCACAAACATGAATGTGATGCAAAAATAAATTAAACATAGGCTCAATTCTGGAAACGCATGATATTATGTGTTACGGGGACTCTCGTCCCAACTTTTCTAAAAAAACATTAAACTGAAAATATACTAAACTGTTGTTCTCCAAGTTATATTATATGGATGTGAAATATGGACTCATACCTTGAAGGGAGGAGGAGATATTACGAGCATTTAAGAATTAAGTTCTCAGAAAAAATTACAGAAAACAGAATATATGTGTTTGGGAAAGGATGTGGATGACCTCATATTTGAAACAGGGAAAATAAAAAAAATGTGAATTTTTTAAATATCTTGGGTCAATAATTACAAGTTTAGGTAGCTGTGAGAGAGATGTACAGACTAAAATTTCAATGGCAAAAATGCAACTAAGACATTACATGGAATAATTTGGAATAAAAATATTACAAAGGAAACTAAAATGAAAATTTATAAGAGCATAATACAGAATATTTTGTCATGTGGAAGTGAAACTTGGTCTTTGACGGAATTACAAAATAATAAAATTAGAACAGTTGAATTTGATTATTTTAGAAGAAGCCTCCAAAAAACAAGACAGGATAAAATAAGAAGTGAATTCCTTTGGAGAGAAATGAATGTTACCACGTCTGTTGTTAAGAGGATTGAAAATCAAACCTTAAATGGTATGGCCATGTACAAAGAATGGAAAATGAAAGATGGCCAAAAATATGTATATCAATGGTCACCCCCTGGAAAAAATAAACGCGGCAGACCAAGATGGAAATGGAAAACCTACGTGAGAACCATAATGGTTGATAGAAATTCGGAAGAGGGAGATTGAAATGATAGAGATAAATGGAAACTGAAGACGGCAAACCTATAAGAAGAAAATTTTGTGGAGCAAATAAAGACGAAGTGAGGTGAATGGAAAGGTATGAATAACAGTGAGCTACGTGATCTTCATGAGTAGCCAGGTATAATAAGAACGTATACTGGGATGGGGCACGAATGCGAAATGAAAGAGGGGCACAAAAACTTCTTGTACGAAAACCAGAGGGAAAGTACCTGGTAGGTAGGCCAAGGAAGAGGTAGGGAATAACATTTAACCCACGAATTGAGGGAGCGAAATTATATATGAGACGTTTGGATAACATTAGTTGATTATAGGGAAGTATGGAGAATTTATAGCAGACCGGCCAAGAACCTCCGGGTTCCGAAGTGAGTTAGTTAGTTTATATGTTGACCAAATCAACGTTTTAACATTGTATTATATTTGTTTCACGTAGTACCAACCGTTAAATACTAATTAATTGGGCTATAAATCTAAACACTATTGGAAATCTGCTTACAAACAAATGAATTTACATATTTATCTCCTCCGGCAGTACCTGTTCCAAACCACTTTTTCTCCAATTGTTAAGATGACATTATACCATTTCAATGATATTTATAGCTGCTTTGGAAAGTAATGCCCACAATAATATATGATAAACCTTAAGGGTATATATACGTAACAATGCACATTATTCTACAGTCGTTTAACATAAATTCACAAATAAATGTTGTACATAGCGTTGGTGCTCGGGTGCAGTTCACTTACACAAATAATACATAAATAAATAAATATATATATATATATATATATATATATATATATATATATATATATATATACAGCACAAAACCATGATTACATGGAATATATGGCTAAAAAACTAAAAGAAGAATATGAAAAATGGGGACTTTATATAAATATTGAGAAAACTAAATACCTGTGTATAGGAGAAGAAATGGAAAATATAAATTTCAACAATGGAGAAGAACTAAAACCCAGTATTGAATTCACTTACGAGTATTTAGGAACAAAATTAGACCATTCAGGCGATAACACAGTGGAAATTAAAAAATAGAATCGCACAAACAAAACAAGCAATAAATGCTTTAAACTCTGTTTGGCGGAGCAAAAATATTACAAAAAATAGAAAATTACAAATATATCAAACCATAATTCAGAGCATTTTAACATATGGTGCTGAAGTCTGGCAAATTCCTGCCAGGGAAATGAAAAGAATTTTAAGTTCAGAAATGGATGTTTTAAGAAGATCAGCTGGAAAATCTAGAATGGATAGAATACGAAATAAAGAAATAAGGGAAATTATGGGTGTACAAGAGGAGCCGGGCATCATAGACATTATAGAAAAGAAAAGATTACAGTGGTATAGCCATGTCAAAAGAATGCCAGAACAAAGATTGCCAAAAATTGTCATGGAATGGATCAAATGGAAAGAAGGAAGAGAGGAAGACCGAAGAAAACTTGGATAGAAGGGGTACAAGAAGATATGAATATCAGAGGAATGGAGGAAGATCAATGGATGGACAGAGAGGAATGGCGTTTGGTTTCCGGAAGACGGCGGCAGCTGCCATGATACCGGATGATGATGATGATATGCATTACAAAGTTTTAGTTAAAGGGAGAGGGAAAACGAAATATATAAATGTAGGAACCAGTTTCAAGACATAAAATAAATTCTGGCATACAAAATAAAAAAATAATACGAAGGGAAATGAAATGAACAAAACAATACAGAATATTATATTGACTTAGGCTTTCACGGCCGGAGTTACTATGATGATCTTGTAGAAGATTTCCGGGCTGTTGGCCCTGGTCTTGAGGCTTGTAGTTCCCCGACGTTTCGCCAGAGACTGCGTCCGGCATCACTCTCAAGACAACCCTTGAGGATGCCGGACGCAGTCTCTGGCGAAACGTCGAGGAACTACAAGCCTCAAGACCACGCCAACAGCACAGAAATCTTCCACAAGATCATCATAATACAGAATATATCAATACCAGACTGAAGAAGAAAATTAAAGACATTAGGAAATAACATAAAACAAAACAAATTTAAGAGAAAGTTACAAAATATAAGCGTACTCTGACACACAAAGAATAATCCAAAAGAGAATGATACAAACAAAACTTTATACTTACTTTCTCACTGGCACTATCGAACCCATAGGTTCATGGCCGCGCGGACATAAGCTCTCTAAACATCCCTATCCTGAGCCAATGCTTTCCAATCATTCCCTGTATAATCTACTTCCCTCAAAACATAGTTAATGTTGTTCTCCCACCTCATTCTTGGTCTACCAACTGGGCGTTTTCCCTCTGGCTTTCCTACAAGAAGCTTCCATGCACGTCTTTCATTCCCCATACGTGCCACATGTCCTGCCCATCGCAGTCTACGGGACTTAACTATTCTTATTATATCTGGCTTCCTATAAAGACCATGTAGTTCATTGTTATGTAGTCTTCTCCATTCACCTGTCTGTTCATCTCTCTTTGGTCCAAAAATTTTCTTAAGAACTTTATTCTCAAGAACTCGTAATCTCATTTCCTCCCTTAAAGTAAGAGTCCATGTTTCGCATCCATATAATATACCTCGTAGAATAATAGTTTTATATATTTTCAGCTTAACGTTTTTTGAAAGGAGCTGGGACATCAACAGTCTCAGCAATGCATAATAGCACGCATTTCCAGAATTGAGCCTATGTAAACAAAACCTTATAAAATAGATTAATACCAAAGCGAAGAAGGTAATTAAATACATTAGGTAATAATATAACATTAAAAAATAGGACAAATTTTCAAAATATGAAACTGATTCTAAAATACAGAAAGTAGAACGATATAAACTTCCGTTAACTATGGAAATCGGATCACAGATTTCACTTGTTGAGGATTTCACTTAGTTTACGCAATTCCCGAACGAAGGAATTTTAAATTATGTAATACTAACTCACTGCCACTATCATGGCCGCGCGGACACAACCCTAATGTTTTCCAATAATACTCTGTATAATCAAATCATAATAATCCGTAATGATAAGTTATGTTCTTTGCTACAAGAGAAGCGCAGACGTGGAGACAGACTGCACTCATGACATGGAGTAACCTCTGTTCGTGGAAAACTGGAATCAAAGTGCAAATCATAACTCTGTCAATCAAATTCACACAATGCGTGCGCTTCTTCAACTGCTCCCGGTAGTTGTTCCCATAAGTAATGCCACGAGTGATTTCCAAATTATCGATAATATATCACCACATATCTAATAATAATATATAGATAGATAGATCATCGGTTGATTAATGTCTTTGACATCGTCCGATTCCTAATAGCCAATTTTGTCGGTCCATCCAATCTCCTGGTTGTTGATGTTTCTCCTTCATGTATAAACATATTCCCTGACTCCAGGAGGTTTTAGGTCTTCCTCTGCCTCGGCTTCGCTCAGGTTTCCATTCCAAAACATATTTTGGTAGCCGATTCTCTTCCATTCGCTGGACATGTCCGTACCATCTTAATTGCTGAGTTTTAATATAATCTAAAATAGTGTCTTCAATCTTCATTTTCTCCCTTATAACTGAGCTCCTAATTTTTTCTCTTCTTCAAATTCTTGCTGCCCTTCATATAAAATCCATTTCCGTTGCCAAAATATACTTATTTGTTTTTGTTGTTAATGACCAGAGTTCTGCTCCATAAGTAATGATGCTTTTAACAATTGTATGATATATATATTCATTTTATTTTTATTACTTATATTTTTATCCCACAAATAATAATAATAATAATAATAATAATAATAATAATAATAATAATAATAATAATAATAATAATAATAATAATAATAATCATAATCATAATAATTTTTATTTATAAACAGATTTTCAATATTTACACATCTTTCTGTGCCTAAAGTTTTATTTCCTTTCTCCATTCGCCCCTATCCTTCCACTCCAGTCCTCTTTTCTTTTTTCTTCTAGGTATAAACCAATCCAATGTTTTTTTGTAAACTTTCTTCTTGTATTCGCCGTACGTGCCTTTACCAATTTAATTGCTTATGCCTTTTCTTTTTTTATAATAATAAATGCCGGACGTCCTCGGAAGAGATGGTCTTAGATCTATTAGTGAAGATAGAACAGGCAACTAATGCCTAAACCAGGATGTGAAGAAGAAGAAGATGATGATAATAATAATAATAATAATAATAATAATAATAATAATAATAATAATAATAATAATAACCGCCTCTGTTGTTAATACTATTTAAATATTGATTTTAAATTCAAGTAAATACGTAAAGCTGGGGAGAGACAACTATAAACTACGGACTGACAACATGGACATAACTGCTATAAATAACTGTTACTTGTGAGGTATAGCTGTGATTTATTAGTGATGGTCAGACACTGTTATAAACAGTTATTGTTACACGTGATTTGCTGTAGACGAGGCGTTGATTTAACTAGGACAGCTCAGCAACATGGAAAATCATCGATATATTTTTTAATAGGATATCCAAAGTATAAATACAGGGTTCTCAGAAGATCGTTAAAACATTTGACATGAACAAACGCCCACACCGTGTTACTATTTTAATCAATTACAAAGCCATTGAGGTTGTTCTCAATAATTTGTTAAAAAATTACATTTCTCACCTGACCACGACTGTTTAACTCATGCCCCAGATGAGAGTCAATGACCAATCACGTTTCAATCAATTTTATTTTACAGCCAATCACAGTTGTGTTTCACCTCGCTCTTTATCAAATTCTCTATACCAAAATAAACCAAGGTCCTCCTTTTTAATTTTCTGATCAGGTCAAAGCATTATTTTGCAGTTACTGAGTCTCCAACAAATACGTAGAATATAGCAAACAATGAACAGATTCCTTCCAACTACACATTTGATAATTGTGTGTTCAATAATTGTGTTTTTAAATAATGATTTTACTGACTTGTTTACTAAAAAAATAATTAATAACCTATAATGTTGGTTAGTTATAATATACAGTTTGATGTGTTTCATTATTTCTCCACTAGAGTATATTCTTACAATATTGCGATCCTATTTGGCAATAAATAATATGATTTAGTTGCAGTGAATTAAAAAAATAAAATATAACCACAAATTTTGTATTTGCTTTCAATCGCTGTTTACATAAAATATATAAATATTTTAAAATACCGGTAACTATATTTAAATGACTTTTGAGTAAAAAGCTTAATTTTATTAGTTAAATAGTCTTAACAAATGCTGCTCTTGATTTCCAGATCCTCTAGATAAATTCACTCGTGACATTACTTATGACTAGAGCGAGGATTTTTATGAAATTTCATGTTTTAAACTATTGGTCAGAGAGCGCTGAGACAAAGTATCTTTACATTTTATGATATGTAGAATCAAATAAGACCTTCATATTTTTTCATATTTTGGCAAAATGTTCATATTTCTGTAAACATTTAATATTCTTTCATATTTTTCAACTTTCAATTTCTTTAAATAAAATTTATACTAATTCGTTAGAAACATTTTTGAAGTGACTGTAGTTTTGAAATTTTTTGACAATGTAATGTGGTAGACAGTGAAAATTCCTAAGCATCCCATCTGGAACAAGATAAATAGATTTGATAAAAGAAAATAATTGAAAAAAGGAGAGATGGAATGACCAAGTGGAGGCTTTTGTCCGAAACTACAGAAAAAGAACAGTGATTTCCTAATCTGTGACAAGAACATGAATAAGTAGAATAACAATGTTAGAACAATAACCACCCACTCTTTTTTCTCAGGTAGAAACCTATTCCTTTTTGCTACCTAAGGACAGTCCTTATTTTATGAATGGATTACAGTATTTAAATGTAGGTAAGACTGCTGCTGCTAAACTTCAAGCTGTGCTGAGAAATGCGGTCTTGCTCCACAGTTTATGAAATTTGTAAAGTTCTTGTAGGTAAGGCAATATTATTTTCACTTACATCAAACTATCATATACGGTATGTAGTGCAGTACATGATTGCTCCCATAACATCATATAATGTGGAGCATACTTTTTGATCATACAAAATAATTCTGACAGGCGTTAAAAAATATATAAAAAGCTCCTAACCGTGTATTACGAACAGAATTGATAATTTGATTATTGAAAGCACATGCATACATACTGTGCTGGAGCAAATTTCATGGAAAAACTAATGTTAAAATAATTCTAACTACATTTGATTATGTTCATACGTGTATTGTAATTGCAAAGAGAGTTTTGAAATACTCCCTAGAATTATTTGTGGATTAATTTATTTTAACATCTTGTTTCTCCAAATATGACATATAGTACTTGGTCTACTGTGATGGGCAGGACATGTGTCACGAATGGGGGAATGAAAGATGTGCATGGAAGCTTCTTGTAGGAAAACCAGAGAGAAAATGCCCAGTTGGTAGACCAAGAATGAAGTGGAAGAATAACATTAACCATGGTTTGAGGGAAATATTATAGAGGGGATGATTGGAAAACATTGGCTCAGGATAGGGATGTATGGAGAGCTTATGTCCGTGCGGCCATGAACCTACGGGTTCGATTGTGCCAGTGAGTTAGTTAGTTAGGACTTGGTCTACGTGTGTTCTGATTCATCCAATTTAATGTTATTGTGACATTTATATGTACTGGAATTCATTATCTTTATGCAAGGTAAATAGAAGTCATCCAAACTGTACCTACCCTAAATCTTGTCAGTGGTATATTAGGTGGAAGCATGTTACAACGGTTACTATGTTTTGTTTTTTTATTTATGTTTGGATTTCTTAATTAAATATCATTAGATAAATTAATTGATCGCGTTTTATATAAACCCAGTATTAATTCATTGAAATAAAGTGTCAAACTACAGGCTTGGGGTAGATGGATGTTGAGACTTCCACATTTCTAGACAATCTCCAAGGGATGTCCACTGGGTTCTCAGACCTGCGTGACGGCCCCTTTGCCCCAGAATATGCGTCTGGTACTCATTTCAATTAAGAGCTGAGTAGACTCTAGGGCTATGATGCTGCCAGAAGGTTTGGTCCAGCTAAAAATCTGACCCCATTGAGACTCAAACCCACGACCTTCCGGCTTGTTAGCGTGATTCCTCACACAATATACTTCAACGAGAGCCATTAAAATTGCTTCAAATCACAAACATAATATTTTATTGATAAGAATCAATAAAACCTCATAATGTTAAAAATTCCAAAATTTATTATATTAAATGATATTTTATATTGAGTCAGAAGTAATGAAAAATTAATTAAAATGGAAATACAGTGAAACTCTTGATTTCTTGAGCTACAAAAAGGTCTTCTTGTCTCATTTGTGTGCTGCCATATATACCCATAAATTATACAGGGCTCGTGTATATAAATATGTGCAAAAAGTTGAAAAAATAGTAGCTTCATAATATTTTTGTGTCCTAATTTTCATAATTTTCATATTTTGTTATTATGATTTCATATTTTAGTATAATTTTCTTCATATAATTCCTTGCTCTACTTATGACTATACATAAATAAACGCTCTTGGGGTCGCATTTATTTTTCGCAAGCAATCTCGTCATATAACAATCAATTTTAAGCTCTAAATGGCACAAAGAGTAGGGTGCGGATAGGTAAACAGTTTTCAGATACTTTTCAAATTCAAAATGGTTTAAAGCAAGGAGATGCACTATCTCCTCTACTATTCTATTTTGTACGAAAGCATGCCATCAAATCTTTAGAGGACGAAGAAGGCCTACAACTCAATGGCATTAATAATCTATTAGTTTATGCTGATGATATAGCAGGGCTACTCTAGGGCGATACTAAGGGCTAGGAACATTAACTGACCATGATGATGTTCTAATTACATTAAATATTTACAACAATAACTTGTGTTCTGTTACGAGGTAGAGGCGTGTGGAAAGTGCCGGAGGGGTCCCTGCCAACAGGTGTTATTGCAGTACCCAACTATTGGGTCAAGCGAAATCTTGATTTCCAAATCGCATATTTATCATTCTTTCCACTTCACCAGGAAGCAAACATTTATAATATTCTTTGGCAATAACAATTTGATTGCATTGCTACCGTAAACATGGCATTCATATCAAACTCCGTCACGCAGAAATTGCGTAAACTAAGCGAATTCTTTACTAAGTCTAATATAAGGTCCGGTCATGCTGGTTCAGGGAGCAAACATCTCATTTGTTAATTAAATCGAATGTACCAAGTTACGTTGCGAGAAGAGGAACATGCAGGCCAGAGTGACTTTTAAAATCACGGTCCCCCACTGGTCAACATCGTATTTCGCTGGTTTTTTGAGAATACATTTCTCGTTCAATTTCAGTGGAATATGTCGAGATTAATTGTGAAAAATAGACAATTGCTGCCGCGATGATCTTTCGCTAGTAGTCCATCTCTGTCGCTAAAACTTGTTATCTTGGCACATTTTAATTCTCCATATCTCTGTTCCATATAACTTACTCTCTACAATGACCTTTTAAATAAGTTTCTTTGTTCTGTAAACGTTGTTTATACTCCATAATACTGAATTCAGTTCCCAATAATATATATATATATATATATATATATATATAACATTCTATGTTCCTAGGAACATGTCCCTGTGTTTGAGCCTTTGGCATGGGTTCCCTGAAGTAGTCCCCGCCCGGAGAACCGAATGGGGGACTACTTGACCTCCGGAAAATTTTACCCCAGTAGAACCCATGTCCGCATTTCTTGACGGTTGTATTTTTACGGTGGAAGATCGTCACTCTTTCGACCAAGGTACTTTTTTCGTCTGGCTTATCACCTTCGATCAGTCCGGCATGAGTAACCCTATCGGCAGCATAGTTCTCAGGATCATTTAAGCACGCAAGCCACTCCACCACGACAAAGTAAATATACCATGGAGGGGAATAAAAGACTTGCATGGAAGCTTCTTGTAGGAAAGCCAGAGGGAAAACGCCCAGTTGGTAGACCAAGAATGAGGTGGGAGAATAACATTAGCTATGATTTGAGGGAAGTAGATTATACAGGGAATGATTGGAAAGCATTAGCTCAGGATAGGGATGTATGGAGAGTTTATGTCAGCGCGGCCATGAACCTACGGGTTTGATTGTGCCAGTGAGTAAGTAAGTAAATAATATAGGCCTATATACGTATTCAGTCCCGCGCCGTAGCCGAGTGGTTAAGGCAGGCACAGAGCTATGGGACTTAAGCTGGTTCGAGTCTCCATGGGGGAAGACATTTTCTCATGGTATTTCGGCCAGTATGGGACCGGTGTCCATCCAGCATTTGGGTAGCTACAATAAGTAGCGGTTCCAGTTTAAGAAAACCAGCTATAACGGCTGGGGAACTCGACATGCTGACCACATGTCACCCCTACACTGGCTGATGATCATCTACCTCTGTGATTGACACACGTGGATGTGAGGCTAGCAGCCGGATGGTAGGCTAAGGGCCTTCTAGGCCTGTCGCGCCAGGAGTACATTTATTGATTTATTTATTTATTCTTCTTGTTCTTTCCTTCTTCTTCCTCTAGGCAAGAATGGTGACGTGTTCATTCACTTCAGGTCCGGGGTACAGTGACGTCCTTCCATCGTAGTTGTCTTCGTAACGATCTTTTCTCCCGAGAGGCGTCCAGTCACGTGCTTTCTACTGTTCTCCATTCTATGTGATCCTATATATATCATCATCATCATCACTCCAGGGATTAGGCAATTGCCCACTCCGACTTCATAATGCATCAGCCCAACGTCTTCTAGGTCTTCCAACATCACGTCTTCCTATTGCTTGATAATTTTTTGCTAACAATGGATATCTCTCCTTACTCATTCCATCCATGTGATCAATCCATTTTTGTCTGTAATTCGTGACTTTATCCAATAAAGGCTGTACTTTCAATTCTTCTCTTATATCCTCATTTCTTATTCTATCAAGTCTTGTACATCCTTTTACTTGTCTTAGGAACCTCATCTCCGCCGTCTGTATTCTATCCTTCTGTCTTTTCACTGGAGCCCAAGTTTCACACCATACAATATTGTGGGAACCACCATAACATTATACATTTTTATCTTGGTTTCTTTTCTAATTTTATTTTTGAATGTTCTCTGTATTGTTCCACACACCGTCTGAAATTTATTTATTTTGGAGTCAATATCTCTTTCCACATATAAGGATATTCTCTACAATGGAGTAGTTTTCCTAAATTTAACTCCTCCATATATCTATGTTTTCTGTATCACGTCTCTCGACACCATACAACTCCTATGCACTCCTTGAACCCATTGTTGTTTTGGTCTCCCCTTTCTTCTGTTGCCCTCCACTTCAAAATTTAATATCATCTTAGATATCCAGTCATCTGATATACTCTTTACGTAGTCAAACTATTTTAACCTCCTTTCTTCAATAATTTGTAGAACATATTTTTTGAACATCCATTATTTCTCTGGTTTTAGCATTTTTAATTTTGTCTCTTCTTGAATATCTCCTCCAGAAATTCATCTCTGTCACCAATAGTTTATGTACTTGCTCTCTGCTTAAGGTCCACGTTTCCGCACCATAAAATAATATACTCCCCACCAATCAACTGTTTTTTTTTAGTTTTGTTCAGAATGTTTCTACTCCACAGCACCGAATTTAACATTCAATTGTTTTCCTTCCATGACTTGCTCGTTCCTTCTGATTGTAACATTGATTCCAAATATTTGAATTTGTTAACTGTTTTAAATTTCTCGTTTTCAATCTTCGAACTTTCATAAATTTGTATTGTAGATGATAAATATGCAGTTTTTCATAAGTAATGCCACAAGTGATTTCCAAATTATCGATAAATTCACGACTCACCAAGTGAGGAGTCAATTTATCTAGAGAATTTGGAAATCAATAGTGACATTTGTTAGCACTATTTAACGAATAAAATTAAGCTGTTTACTCACAAATCATTATTTAAATATAGTTATTTTAAAATATTTATATATTTAATGTAAACAGCGATGTTTGAAAACAAATGAGAAAGGATTGGTACGCTTCATCTGCTTCTTTTTTCATCACTGCAACCAGATCATATTATTTATTACCAAAGGAACACAATATTGTAAGAATGCACTCTAGTGGAGAAAAAATGAAACACATCAAACTGTATATTAATTCATTTTTTATGTAAATATGACAATTATATTTTTTCTGGAATGTTATTACCTGGGAAAAAAACATTTAAGAAAGTGCAAACAGTGGTTTCTTTTTTTGGTGGTATAATCAATTGCAACAAATGTTTTTATATTAACTGCCGCATGCGCTATGTGTTGACATTCATGCACTATATATCTGGTAGCCGTATTTCTTAGAGAGTCAGTCACTGCAAAATAATGATATAACCTATTCAGAATGTTAAAAAGGAGGTGCTTTCTTTATTATGATAAACTGTAGTTGGTATATTCTAGGCGAAACATGACTGTGATTGGTTGTAAATAAAAAATAATTTAAATGTGATTGGTCATTGACTCCCATTTGGGGCGTGAGTCAAATAGTCATTGAAATTAATATGTTATCCCTATTTTTCATGTTCCTCAATCAGTTTTCTTATCATGTAGGAAGCATCCTCGATGTCTTGTGTAATTAATACTGCAAACAGGAGATGATTTAAATAGTAATTTCCGTTCAAAAGAATTGCCAGCTCCCGTCTTATGAAAAATAAATTAACTATGTTAAAAAATCCAATATGAAGAATAAAGACTGCGGTCTTGAGGTAGCGCGGTGCTTGTCAATTCCCGGTCGGAACAGGTTCCTTGGGTGACGTTTTTTCGGGGCTTTTCCTCACCTGTAAGACAAATGTCACGAATTTTAGGGCCCAACGGTCCGCGAAAATCATTCGGCCATCATTAGCATCCTTCTCGTTATCATCATCCTTCACCGGTATGGAAAGCAACGGGAAGCTACCACACCTATAATTACCTAGAAAAGCTGCAAAGCATAGCATGAAAATGCTATGATTGCAGTGAAGGACCTGCCCTCGGACAGAACACGATATTATATAACAAATTAGAGGAGTTCGAGTAGAATATAAAGTGCAGAAATTAATTTTCTAAGAAGGAGCAAAGGATGCACAAAATTGGACCACATGAGAAATGAAGAAATAAGAAGAGAATTAGAAATATATTCAATAAATTATAGAGTTTAAGAAAGTGGGAACAGCATGTTCAGAGAATGGAAGGAACAAGATAGCATGTCATTATAAACCAAAAGGATTAAGGAAGAGGTGGGAGGAATCACTGTGAATTCGGAACAGGCGAATCGCCCAAACACTTGAAGTGAAGATTATATATACACCGCTGTGGTGTCGAGGTAGCGTCCTGCCTTGTCACGCAGCGGGCCCGGGTTCGATCCCCGGTCGGAGCAGTTTTTCTGGGTGAGGTTTTTATCGGGGTTTTTCTTCACCTGTAAGACAAATTTCAGGAAAACTTTAAGGCCCAAACGGTCCCCGAAATCATATGGCCAACATCATTATCATCATCATCATCTTTCAACAGTGTGAAAGCTACCACACCTACAATTCCCTAGTAAAGGTGCAACGCATAGCATGAAAATGCTATGATTGCATGAAAGACCTGCCCTCGGGCAGAATTACTATGGATATATATGTGTGTGATTAATTTATTGGTACATCTCGTGTTTCTCTCGGAAAAATAAATTCGGCCGCTCCCGTTAGAGTATCAAATTAAAAAGAACATAGGATAAAAAGAAAAAAGGAAATACAACAGAAACATTTACGACTTAGAAAGAAGGGAATTTGGCAGTTATGAATATAATATGGAGTGACTAGTTGAGTTACGTAAGGATATTGAAACAGGTTTTAATTAAGGAGTATGTTATTGATAGCATCTTATCTAATCTGATCCAACCTGAATTTCAGTTTAAGCTTCCTCATGTTCTGCCACAACTACAACACTCTTTATTACTAATATTTTTATCTTCACATAAATTAAGTTGGTCATTTAAATATTTAAAAGTCTCCGCAACTAATTAGTTGTTCTCGTGTCTGCACTTAAGTGGCTCTACGGACCATACCGGTCAGCTCCCCAAAACAATAAATATTTACTTGATAAAGATATTCTAATTACAACTAAGCATTAGATGCGTACAAATCAGATCACCCACTAAGAGATGCACTCTCCTGGTGCTTCGTTATCATTTCATCGAGGTAACGTTACTCCGCCTTCCAGGTGCCCCAACTTAATGAGTTACAATTCCGCCGTGTTCATAAGATGAACCTGTTCACATTGCGAAAAAAATAATGTTAAAGACTACTTAACTCATGCCCCAAATGGGAGTCAATGACCAATCACATTTCAATGATTTTTTATTTACAACCAATCACAGTTGTGTTTCGCCTACAATTTACCAACTAAAGTTTATCATAATGAAGAAAGCACCTCCTTTTTAACATTCTGAATAGGTCATATGATTATTTTGCAGTGACTGACTCACCAAGAAATACGGCTACCAGATTGTATATACACTGCATGAATGTCAACACGTAGCGCATGCGGGAGCTAATATAAAAAAAATTGTAGAAATTGATTATACCACCAGAAAAAGAAACCACTGTTTGCACTTTCTTAAATGTATTTTTTCCCAGGTAATAACATCCCAGAAAAATATAATTGTCATATGACATCAGAAATTAATTAATATACAGTTTGATGTGTTTCATTTTTTCTCCACTAGAGTGCATTCTTACAATATTGCGTTCCTTTGGCAATAAATAATATGATCTGGTTGCAGTGATGAACAAAAGAAGCAAATGAAGCGTACCAATCGTTTCTCATTTGTTTTCAAACATCACCGTTTACACCAAATATATAAATACTTTCAAATAACTGTAGTTAAATAATAATTTGTGAGTAAACAGCTTAATTTTATTCGTTAAATAGTCCTAATAAATGCCACTCTTGATTTCAAAATTCTCTAGATAAATTCACTCCTCACTCGTGGCATTACTTATGATAAAGCTTTCACATCCTTCACTACTGTGCCAAAACACTTTTAACTATACACAGGGCTACAGAAGCCGCTACCCAAATTCTTGACAATGCTGGGTCAGCAATGCCCGAAATACCGTGAAGAAATGTATTCTTCAACAGGGACTCGCACAGGGCGTGTCGCTTAGCTCTACAGCAGACAGTCGGGTACGACGTGGAGCCTAGGAGCGACAAAAAGGAATTAAACAAATCGATCAAGGAGGGACTAAAGTAAATATCGATTACAGATACATAAAAAAAAAGAGGTGACTGAAGTGATTTGTGCATGAAGTGAGACCGGAAGATTATATTATATGGGTGCGAAACATGGACTCTTACTTTAAGGGAGGAAAGGAGATTACGAGTATTTGAGAATAAAGTACTTAGGAAAATGTTTGGACCAAAGAGAGATGAACAGACAGGTGAATGGAGAATACAACATAACAATGAACTACATGGTCTGTATAGGAAGCCAGATATAATAAGAATAGTTAAGTCTCGTAGACTACGATGGGCAGGACATGTTGCGCGCATGGGGAATGAAAGACGTGCATGGAAGCTTCTTGTAGGAAAGCCAGAGGGAAAACGCCCAGTTGGTAGACCAAGAATGAGGTGGGAGAACAACATTAAGTATGATTTGAGGGAAGTAGATTATACAGGGAATGATTGGAAAGCATTAGCTCAGGATAGGGATGTATGGAGACCTTATGTCCGCGCGGCCATGAACCTACGGGTTCGATAGTGCCAGTGAGTAAGTAAGTAAGTAAGTGAGACCGGAAGAAGGGCAGATAACTAAAGCGAGAACAGGAATTGATATATACATATAATATCGAAGATGTAGAATGAAAAGGGAAAAGGGTTGTAGAATTGAAGAGAAGGCAGTTGAGTGGAGGAAATGGACCGAGTCAGTCATTATGCTGCATAATGGCTCAAGTTCTGGAGCTTCGCGAATTTTTCATCTGACGGATTGGAAAAGTCATAAGAAAGATATATTATTATGATACTGAAGAGAAATGTACCGGTACATTTTCTAAAATGATATCGTGGCGCTCCTATTAATTCAGGAGAGATCAAATAATGAGGCGTAAACATTTCTATGAAAGATGTTATTTGTACATCGGTATGTGGCCACCCCCGTCCGTCACAAGAACAAACAGGCCTTGTTTCGTACAACATGGAGACTCTTTTCCATTAATAAACATTATAATGTGTGGCTTATGAAAGAATCGACATTCCAGCCATAACGCAACATTTACATTTTTAACGGCCAACACGCACACTCTATCGAGTATCACTAAGAAGTTGGGACTCTATCATAAAATTATGCTGAATTCAAATACCTAGGAACAATAATCACAAATAGGAATGAGATGCACAAAGAAATTAAACATAGGCTCAATTCTGGAAATGCGTGTTATTATGCATTGCAGAGACTCTTGATGTCCCAACTCCTTTCAAAAAACGTTAAACTGAAAATATATAAAACTATTATTCTACCAGTTATATTATATGGGTGCGAAACATGGACTCTTACTTTAAGGGAGGAAAGGAGATTACAAGTATTTGAGAATAAAGTACTTAGGAGAATTTTTGGACCAAAGAGAGATGAACAAACAGGTGAATGGAGAAGACTAAATAACAATGAACTACATGGTCTTTATAGGAAGCCAGATATAATAAGAACAGTTAAGTCTCGTAGACTGCGATGGGCAGGACATGTTGCACGTATGGGGAATGAAAGACTTGCATGGAAGCTTCTTGCACGAAAGCCAGAGGGTAAACGCCCAGTTGGTAGACGAAGAATGAGGCGGGAGAATAACATTAACTATGATTTGAAGGAAGTAAATTATACAGAGAATGATTGGAAAGCATTAGCTCAGGATAGGGATGTATGGAGAGCTTATGTCCGCGCAGCCATGAACCTACGGGTTCGATAATGTCAGTAAGTAAGAAAGTATTATAAAATTACACAAGACATGGCAGTTCCTATTATTACTTATGGATCCGAAACATGGACAGTGACAACACAACAATCTGCCAGAGTACAAGCTGCTGAAATTAAATTCCTCAGACCAACAGCAGGATATCAAAGAACAGACAAAAAACATAACACAGAAATAAGACAACAACTAAAAGTAGAGGAATTAAACACAACAATAGTAAAATACAGAACAAACTGGTAAGAACACTTGGCAAGGATGACTGAGAATAGAATACCAAAGGCAGCATACAGCTATTCACCACGAGGAAGAAGAAGTCTGGGAAGACCAAAGAAAATATGGAAACAGCAGCAATTTGGAGCCGGAACATGATAGTAAATAAGCCTAAACCGTGACGAAGAAGAAGAAGACTAAGAAATTGGTACTGGAAGTAAACATAAATAAAACTAGATATATGGTCACACACAGAAATACATTATATAATGGAAATGGACAGTTAATGATAAATGAGGGAAACTTGGAAGAAGTGGCTGAATTCAAATTAAACATAGGCTCAATTGTGGAAATGTGTGCTATTATGCATTACAGGGACTCTTGTTGTCCCAACTTCTCAAAAAAATACTTTGAGAAAAAATAAAATATAACGAGTATTTGAAAAGAAAGTTCTTAAGAAAAAATTTGGACCAAAGAGAGATGAACAGGCAGACGAATGGAGAAGACAACATAACTGTAAGCTACAACTCCAAAACAATATTTTAGAAAAAAAACGAGATCTATATTATGTCCACCGCTGTGACCTCGAGGTAGCGTGCTGCCTTGTCACACCGCGGTCCCGGGTTCGATCCCCGGTCGGGGCAGTTTTACTGGATGATGTTTTTATCGGGGTTTTTCCTCAGCTGTAAGACAAATGTCAGGAAAACTTTAAGGCCCAAACGGTCCCCGAAATCATATGGTCATCATCATCCTTATCATTATCATCATCATCATCATCATCATCCTTCACCGGAGTGGAAAGCAACGGAAAGCTACCACACCTACAATTCCCTAGTAAAGCTGCAAGCATAGCATGGAAATGCTATAATTGCAGTGAAGAACCTGCATACGGGCAGAATTACTATGGATGGAGATTTATATTAGGCCTAAATTGTTAATATCTGTGTAATTTAACGCTGATGAAGTGGAAGTTAAGACCTTACGATCTCAACTCCACCAGATAAAATAAACCATTATTATTATTATTATCATCATCATCATCATGAACAAATTCGTTTTAGGCCATGTGGCCTGTACGGTAAACCTAGCGAAGATGGTCTTGATCTTTCCACCTATGTTTTGTTGTTATTATTATTATTATTATTATTATTATTATTATTATTATTATTATTATTATTATTATTAAAGAGTAAACAAGAGTGGTGAAAATTTTGTTACAAAATATTTCTTACAAATAAAGAGAAAAAATGTCTATATTCTGATATTTCTCAACTTGAACCTACGACATTTTTCTTCACGCTGTAAGAATGGTTTTTATGGTAAACAATTTGAGTATAATTCTTATAGAAAGAAGCCTTGCCCACCTGCTATAGATGTGACTGGTTGGCTGTATCTTGTACATCAATTTATTAATTGCGAATTATACATAATTTATTCCTTAACAATTTAATTAATTGAGATTTCAAAACCAACAAATCCTAACTCTATTGCGCGACCTTTGGCCCCCAGCCGACTACTTGCCACATGTGTTAGACACATAGGTGTGACATGTTGTCAGTATATCGGCTCCCCCAGCCATTATATCTGGTTGTCGCAGCGTGGAACCGTCACTTATTGAAAGGAACAAAGAATACAATTAAAATATATATGCAGTCAATATGCCCATTTCACCAATTAATGTTTTAAAATGGTCAACAAGTTTCTACAGCCAAGCTGTCATTCTCAAGACCAGATATTGACTGGTTGGCTGGATCAGTTAATATCTGGTCTTGAGAATGACAGCTTGGCTGTAGAAACTTGTTGACCATTTTAAAACATTAATTGGTGAAATGGGCATATTGACTGCATATATATTTTAATATTTTATCACCAAGAAGATCACTTGTGTATTAAATAAAAAAAAAAGAATACAATATTTGGCTAAACTTTACAACCTGTAACATGACTTCATAAACTCCTGACTCCTTCTAGGGTTTCATTTTTAAAAATATTTCCCACCATTTACAACGATTTTTACAAGTTTTCTAACATTTATTTGAATATATTTTTTCACGATATTGAACTACATGAAGATGTGGCAGCCATATTGATTTTAACGAATATTCTGTGTTCCAGTGCAGCCAACATAAAGTCTACACAAATTAACTTACACTAAATAAAATCAGTGTGCATTCTTTTACAGCTTAGAGTATTTAAATTGTGTTAGGTTGGCAACGCGGGTTCAAATATCACGTATATGATTCCATAGTGTAACCGCTTCGCGTCTGCTGGCGCATGCGCATCGTGCATGGTTTCTTGTCACACGTTGTAAAGTATTTACAAAAGTAATAATGCTTAGACCCTGTAGGTCAGGGCCGTTAATAAGTTCTCAAAAAGCGTGAAAAAACTGGAGATCACAGATGTGATCTGAATTCAGTTGACTGAAGCGAAAATGAAAATCGCTCTAGCGGCCGTAATATTTAATTTTTCCCAATGAAAATTGGTGCGTGGCATTAAAATAAAACTTGAAAGGTATTCTATAAAAAACAACAAAATCCGATAGTTGGGAGCCATACTTTATAAATCGTTCTAGCGGCTGCCATGTTTGTTTTCTCGCAATATAATTACAAACACAATTAACAAAACATTTTTTTTCCGCGATAGTCCGTTCTGTCGTACTTAGAGCAATGGCGACCACGATTGAAAGTTCAATTTCCCAAATTTCGAGGTTGCCAACCTAAATAACTATACTGTAATAGTACATATTACCCACCTAGTGCGGGAAGTAAAACCACTGCACTCTATGTATACTACGTACAATGTAGATACAAAAATATACTCAAAAGGTAGTGTTAATATACATTACACAAAACAAATCACTGTATTTTAAATGAACTGAACTTTATTTGAAACAATATTTTTCCGATTGAGGGTCTTTCCACTTTTCAGCGGCTGCTGGCCCTTCACATCCAATCACGGAGGTAGATGATCAACAGCCAGTGTAGGGGTGACATGTGGTTAGCATGTCGAGTCCCCCAGCCGTTATAGCTGATTCCTCAACCTGGAGCCGCTACTTATTGTAGCTACCCAATTGCCTCACGATGCTGAGTGGGCACCGGTCCCATACTGGCCGAAATACCATGAGAAAATTTCTTCCCCCCATGGAGACTCGAACCAGCGCAAGTCCCGTAGCTCTGCGCCAAGGGTTCCTACCTTAACCGCTCGGCTACGGCGCGGGACTGAAACAATATAAAACAGTAAATTTGTACTTGCCGCCATTTTATACCTAATTGGTGTCACGGCCTGCTGTAGTCTCAACTAATTTATTTTCGGCACTTACCGTATAAAGACTGGCCAGACTGTTAGCGTTAGTCAGTTGTTTATAATGAACACAAATATTTCCAACAAAGATATTATTTCACTATTATTTATTATTTTTAAAACACCATCGCACAGAAAATAATGTACATTGCAGGTTTGTCAAGTGAAATTTAAAACCTCACTTCTGTAAAAACCACTTCCCAACCTAGCAATATCGAACCATAAAGTTTAACCTGCTGAGAAATTACGCAGTTTTCCCTGTACTTGGTTTTTACATAAATATAATATGTTTACATGCGAGTTATCCAATAAAAACGATGCTGGTGATAAATTGCAACTCTGGGAATGGATTGTGGAAACAGAGAGTTTGTGATAAGCGTTTTTTTCACGAGGTCATCGAACTTTCATTCATGAAGTGTTATCTGTTGTGATCACAAGTATGCGACATTCCTTATCAAGTGACCTCTTGCATAAAAATGTCAACAATATGCGTTCGTTTTTATAAAATACCGCTCCCACGACGTCATAAGTGTCTCAGCATTACATTCATATAAAACAAAAATATTCATTACTGGAATAACTTCATCAGCATCCTTCACCGATTAGCTCTGTTCCAATCTCACATCTGTTCAGCCCAGCGCTTTCTTGCTCTTCCCACCGATCTTAGTTCTCCAGGATTATACATCAGTGACATCTTTGGTATCCTCTGTCATTCCTTGCAGATGTTCTATCCAATTGTTGCTGTGTTCTTCTATTTGTTGAAGAAGTGGTTGTACTTTTAGTTCCTCTCTAATATTCTCATTTCTAATATGTTCTTCTCTTGTACAACCTTTCACAGTCCGTAGGAAGCTCATTTCCGCTGCCTGAAGTTACTTTTTTCTTTTTCCTTCAGGACCCAAGCCTCACTTCCATACATCGCCACTGGTAGTGCCATCGTTGAGTAAAATCTTAGCTGCGTATCCTTTCCCGTCCTAGTACTACCTTGGTTTCCTAGATGTCAGTATGAGGCGGAACGCTGACCACGGACCACTCAAAATGACATCATATTAAAACAAGTGTAACTAAATTAGTATGGTTCAAATTCTTCCCTGTAGGGGGAGAGCGTCTAAATCTCTGTTAAGGGAAACATGGGCTTAAAAAACATTATTTTTTATTTTATCTAATTTCGATATTCTTGCCGATCTCCTTAAAAAGTCAATTTCTGTGACTAATAATTTATATATTTTAATAATATCCTAAAATTGTAATAAGTATGTAATTTTTGTATAATTTTGTCATTCGCTGGTTGAGTGGAAGAGAAGGCCTTTTGGTCTTAACTCTGTCAGCTAAAATAAAGTATTTAAAGTATTATTATTATTATTATATTGTTATTATTATCGTATCATTATTGTTATTACCGTATAAAATGTTGTTTGTACATGACATTTACATTGCTACATTTATTGTATCTTTAACTGTTTATAATTAGTATAGTGTATATCTATATTTGTCGAATATTTATTTGTATTTGTGCTGGTTGAGTGGAAGAGAGGGCCTTATGGCCTTAACTCTGCCAGAATAAATAAAGTATTATTATTATTAAGGGCTTCATCTCATCTTATCCCTCGATCCTACCCCAAGTTGGACACGAGTTGAGGATAATTAATTCATATTAGAATTATAATGTATTATATTTGTTGTATACTCTCATCTTCCTTGATTGGTTGAGTGGAAGATAAGGCCTAGTTGAAATAAATGTGTTTTGACGGGAAGTGCTCATAGAAACACATAACACATCAGGATATTGTGAGATTCTAGAAATCAATCGACTGGAAAACTTGTGTTGAAGATGGCGCCAGACATGTTAACATTATTTTTGTAGTAATGGCGCTAAAAACCTGCTACTGCTGTGTTTGAACATACAGTCATATCATTTATTTCAGAGATTCTATGCCACAGTTCCACCGAGATAAACTCAAATTAAAAACAAAATGGTTGCAGCATGTTAATAATTACCTGGCAGAAATATAAAATTTTACATTATGTCGGTGCCTGTCTTACGTACGCAAGTGAGAACTGGACTCTTAACCCTTACATTGTCAATACAGTATTTTCTCGTAACAGTTATTTAAATGTTCCGGACCGCAAGGAAAATAAATTCATGTTAAACTGTGTTATTATTATACATTATTGCGTAATTTGACATAAATTTAAGTAATTTTTACTTGTTTGTTTTTCTATGGATCTAAAAACAATATTAAATAAATGAAATCAACGTATCCAAGAAGATACATTTTTAATTTAAGGGTTCGTTCTGGGAGAAAAAAAAATAAAATCTGCAGAAATGAAGTTCTTACATTCAGTGGTAGGTGTGGGACAATTTTTGACAGAATAAATAATAGTTTTAAAAAACTAAAAGAACACGCTTTATTAGAAAACTAAATAAGAAAAATAATTTTAATTTCCAGTACGCTTGGGATAAAATAAAGTGGTCAACAAAAAAAATCATCTCCAACACATATAGAATGAAATTAGAGTTATCAACAACAAGAAAATAAGTTGCACGTGGCTGCAATGAAACAAAAATCAGATTGGTAGAAACTGGGGTTTGAATACGGGACCTTCAGAACACCTATCCTTCAAGGCGCAAATATGTTGATGAAAGTGGATCAGTTATTTTACAAGATGTAAATCTACACACTGTAAAGATGACATTACATTATCATAAGTAATGTCTCGAGTAAATTTACCTAGAGAATTTGAAAATCAAGAGTGGCATTTGTTAGGACTATTTAACGAATAAAATTAAGCTGTTTACTGACAAATCAATATTTAAATATAGTTATTTTAAAATGCCTATATATTTAATGTAAACGGCGATGTTTGAAAACAAATCAGAAATGTGTGGTTATGTTTCATTTGTTTATTCACTGCAACTTGATCCATATTATTTACTACCATATCCATCCATCCATCCATAGTAATTCTGCCCGAGGGCAGGTCTTTCACCGCAATCATAGCGTTTTCATGCTATGCTTTGCAGCTTTAGTAGGGAATTTTAGGTGTGGTAGCTTCCCGTTGTTTTCCACGCCGGTGAAGGATGATGATGATAATGATAACGATAAGGATGGTGAAGATGGCCATATGATTTCAGGGACCGTTTGGGCCTTAACGTTTTCCTGGCATTTGTCTTACAGGTGAGGAAAAACCCCGATAAAAACCTCACGCAGAAAAACTGCCCCGACCGGGGATCGAACCTGGGCCCGCTGCGTGACAAGGCAGCACGCTACCTCGAGACCACAGCGGTGTACTATTGCCATATAGGATCGCAATATTGTAAGAATGCACCCTGGTGGAAAAAAAATGAAACACATCAAACTGTACATTATAACCAACATTACAGGTTATTAGTAAACAACTCAGTAAAATATATTTTTTTAAAAACACAATTATTAAACACATAATTACGAAATGTGTAGTTTGAAGGAATGTGTTCATTATTTGCTATATTCAACGTATTTTTTGGAGAGTCAGTCACTGCAAAATAATGCTCCGACCTGTTCAGAATATTAAAAACGAACTTTTTTTAGCATAAATGCAGGAGCTGGTAAAGAGAATTCGACAAAGAGCGAGATGAAACACGACTATCATTGGTTGTAAAACAAAATTTATTAAAATGTGATTGGTCATTGACTCCCGTTTGGGGCATAAGTTAAATAACCTTAAAAAATTGCAGGGTCTACCATCCGGCTGCTGGCCTCGCATTCACATGTGTCAATAACAAAGGTAGATGATCATCAGCCAGTGTAGAGGTGACATGTGATCAGCATGTCGAGTCCCCCAGCCGTTACAGCTGGTCTTCTCAACCTGGAGCCGCTACTTATTGTAGCTATCCAAATGCCTCACGATGCTGGGTGGGCACCGGTCCCATACTGGCCGAAATACCATGAGAAAATCTCTTCCCCCATGGAGATTCGAAGCAGCGCAAGTCCCATAGCTCTGTGACAAGGCTTCCTGCCTTAACCACTCGGCTACGGCGCGGGACTGAATTAACAAATACAAAATATATTTAACATCACTAAATAAACAGCTTTTTTTTTTAGAATTTTAGTTAAAATAAGGAAGAACAGAATTGACAAAATATTTAAGGCTATTTATGTTGGAGCAATTAGCAGCTATTAAATGGATGATGTTTCTTGTGGGTTTTCCCCCAACCTGGAGGCGACTGTCGATAATTATAACTTCACTTAAACATCTGCCTATCATAACCACCAAATGCACTTATCTATTAAGCATCGTAATGTGTTGTTCAGTGGCGTGCTGTCAACTCTCTGCCACGTCGAACTCGCGGACATACGCTCTCCTTACATTCCTTTCCTGAGATTTTTCAATCATTATCTGCATAATTAACATATCTCAAATAATGTTTAAAGTTATTCTTCCATGTCCCTCTTTCAGTCCCCATTCTTGCCTCATGTCCTGCCTATCGTAGTGTACGAAACTTAACCGTTGTTATTACTAAAATAATAATGTAACTCACTGCTATGTAATCTTCTCCATAAACCAGTCTATTTCATCTCTCTTTGGTCCAAATATTTTCCCAAGTACTTTGTTCTAAAAAACTCGTAATATTTCCTTCTCCCTTAAAGTAAGAGTCCATGTTTCACATCCATATATTGCAACTGGAAGAATAACAGTTTTATATATTTTCAGTTTAACGTTTTTTAAGAGAGGTTGGGACGACAAGAGTCCCTGTAATACGTATCCAGTATTGAACCTATGTTTAATATTTTTTTTCACCTCATTCATATTTGCAATTAACATTATATCGTTCAATGGGTGCCACTTGGTAGAAGAAGAAGAGGACGGCCAAAAATAAAAAAAATAACGTCGATTGGTGCTTTTTTGAGAAGTATGAGGGAAAAATGATTCGGCGATTGAGACTGGAATGACAGAGAGATGTGGAGGAGAATGGCAGTAGATTAGGCCTACTTGGGTGCAAGAAGATGTTGTGAAACATTGCAATACCTGCTAAATAAATAAACAAACATATATAGGCCTAACTATCAAGCCCATAGGTTCATGGCCACGCGGACACAAGCTCTCCATACATCCCTATCCTGAGCTAATCTTTTCCAATCATTCCCTGTATAATCTTCTTCCCTCAAATCATAGTTAATATTATTCTCCCAGCTCATTTTTGGTCTACCAACTGGGCATTTTCCCTCTGGTTTTCCTACATGAAGCTTCAATGCACGTCTTTCATTCCCCATTCGTGCTACATGTCCTGCACATCGCAGTCTACGAGACTTAACTGTTCTTATTATATCTGGCCTGAAACAAAATTATGTATCTGTCTTTATCTGATACTGTTACCTGCCCCACCTCCTGTCGGTAGAGGATTTCTAACTCTGAATCACACATACACCACCCTGTATCAACTGAATACTGAGGCCACAAGTTATACCGAATAAAGTAGAAAATTCAGATGTACAAGCAAAATAAAGGAGTGTATAAAATGAAATACAATAGGCAGGCTTTTACGGACGATAATAATAGTATTAGAAGAATCCGAGCTATAAGGTCGTGTTCCCTCGGCTACAGAGGACATCTTCAGGTGGCGAACTTATAACGGTACAGAACCTATAAGAACTAGCCAGAATATGCCATCCGTAGTTGAAGGAGAAAAGTCTCACAGACACCGGGAATCTTCTAACACTATGAAATGTTTCTCGTATAATTTATCCTATTTATATTATTATTATTATTATTATTATTATTATTATTATTATTGTCGCACATATCATTATTGTTATTATCGTATAAAATGTTTGTGCATGAAATTTACATTGCTACATTTAATATATCTTTAACTGTTTATAATTTTTTTATTATATACAACTTTCCTCATTAGAGGATTGCCTCAAGGTCAAAGTGATACAGACAATTAATTTTTGGAATTTATGAAATACATTTTGTAAATACATTAAAAAAATTCAAATTGTAGGGCTAATTGAAGTATACATGCTATAAGGTAGAAATGTTGTAAATATGGTTTCACAAAATTGAAATTGATCATCTATTGGCAGCGATGGCAATTTTAGATAGATACACCCTGTCCAAATCTAAGGAATTCCAAAATTTGGCTAAGAATCCTGGTATAGTACCTGTTGCCCATATTTGACAAATATTTATTTGTACTTGTGCTGGTTGAGTTGAAGAGAAGGTCTTATGGCCTTAACTCTGCCAGAATAAATATAAATAAAACATTATTATTATTATTATTATTATTATTATTATTATTATTATTATTATTATTATTAAATGCAATAACTAAGTCAGTGTCGAACGTGAAGTGGCAGTGAGTTAGTTAGTTAGGTATTTTATCTAAGCTTGTATTTCTACTGTACCAATTTTTTTTGAAGATACATTACGAAACTCCGTTGAGGTCACTGTGTTAAGTTTTAATAATTGTAAAACAGTACCTGATATCTCAGTCGTCCTCAATAATTTGCAGTGTTGTTTTATAGGAGGCCTTTCGATAACTTAAGTACCAAAATGAAAGCAGAAGATGGTAGAAGCCCTTCGAGATTTTGGATACACAGTTTATGAGGAAGTTCATAGTGTGGCCACTAATGGGAGTAACAAACGAATAGATATTATAACATTTAGACCATATTCTAAAATTGGTATGATATTAGATCCCACAATTCGTTTTGAGACCCATAGTGGCCAACCTGAGGATGTTGACTCTGAAAAGAAAGTCATATATGAGCCAACAATTGACTATTACAAAGATAAATACCAACTAGATAGAATAACTGTCACAGGATTGATGATCGGGGCAACAGGTGCTATACCAGGATTCTTAGCCAAATTTTGGAATTCCTTAGATTTGGACAGGGTGCATCTTTCTAAAATTGCCATCGCTGCCATTAGAGGATCAATTTCAATCATAAGAAACCGTATTTACAAAATTTCTACTTTATAGTATGTATACTTCAATTAGCCCTACAATTTGAATTTTTTAAATGTATTTACAAAATGTATTTCATTAATTCCAAAAATTAATTGTCTGTATCACTTTGTGCTCGAAGCAATCCTCTAATGAGGAAAGTTGTATATAATAAAAAAAGTTATCGAAAGGCCTCCTATAAAACAACACTGCAAATTATTCAGGACGACTGAGATATCAGGTACAGTTTAATAATTCTTAAAACTTTCTACTGTACATCATCTTAAAATATCATCTCGGCAGACAAGTTTCTTCCTAAATCTCTGTTTTACACTTTATACTTTAGTTGCATAAACTACAACATTTGGAAAATACTTTCGTAAACATCAGCATTATCATCATCATCATCTTAAGGCACTATTGAATGTTTTGGCCTTCTCAATAATCTTCCTCCAGACTCTTTTTATCTTGTGCCAATTTCACGTTTGTCAACCTCATCTTCTTCAAATCCTCCTAAACATCGTCCTGCCATCTCATCTACAACAGCTCTAGTTCATGTAGGCTTCCATTTTAATCTCTGTTGATCAATTCTTATCAGATGTACAAACCATCCAATCCTAAGACATCTGATATCATTTATTATATTTTGATTTTTAATTATATTATTCAATTTACTGTAACATTGGATAGATGGACTGAGGAGAAGTATGGAAGCTAGAGATTTCAGGAGGAAGATGCTTTAGACAGCGGTCTCTGGTGACAAATCACTTTGGGTTGAAGGATAAACACTGTATTGTGAAATATCCCTAATAAAGGAAGAATATTTGATTCGCTATTTTTTTTTTTTTCATTTTCCAAGTTTGGTCTGGTTCTTTATCTGGACCATAAATTTCCCTAAGTATCTTTCTTTCGAAAATTAAAAAAAAAAATTGTTTGTTTCTTTGAGAGTCCAACTTTTTACTTGCATAAGTCACTTGGTCTTATTAGTGTTTTGTATAATCTTAGTTTGGCAGATTTAGATATTAGTTTACTTTTAAATAATGTTAAAAGTGCATAACACGTGTTATTTCCTTTCACAATTTATTCTTTAACTTCTTCCTCCAATTGATCGTAAATATGTTGGGTTCTTTTTATTAGGTTGTCTAGTAAATAATATAATAAATTTAACTTAAATTAAAAACGAAATAAATGCCTCATGGATGAAGCCTCTGGTCTCGTTGTTAACACTGTTGAGCCCATCTTGCAGTTCATTATCAGTTTTGGTACGTGCTCGCCTTTCGTCCTTTATATTGCTTTTTTATCAAAGCTATCAGCTTGTCTTTTATGACATTTCTAGAATTTTCTCCTGGTTTCGCAGAATTTAACCTAATTTTTAAGTATGGGAACCTGGAAGGCGAAGTTACGATGGAGAACCAGGAGAGTCCTTAAACCTAATCCTAGGAATATTTATCTTCAAGAAAAATTGCTTGTGGTTTGACCGGGACTCCGTGGAGTATGGTCAGAAGCTCCGACCACTAGTTTATGAGATTGGTCGTCTATATATATATATATATACATCATCATCCGGTACCATGGCAGCTGCCGCCGTCTTCCGGAAACCAAACGCCATTCCTCTCCGTCCATCCATTGATCTTCCTCCATTCCTCTGATATTTATAGCTGCTTGGTACCCCTTCTATCCAAGTTTTCTTCGTTCTTCCTCTCTTCCTCCTTTCCATTGGGATCCATTCCATAACAATTTTAGGCAATCTTTGTTCTGGCATTTTTTTGACATGGCCATACTAATGTAATCATTTCTTTTCTATCATGTCTATGATGTCCGGCTCCTCTTGTACACCCTATATATATATATATATTGTTTCCAAGATTTTACCTAGATCTCGACTGTATTAGTTAATTATTCAAGGACTAGACTAGACTTTGGGTTGGAAGAGCAGAGCGCACACTCGGCAGCTTGGAGGAATCAACGAGCAGGACCCGTGGCTTGTCTCTTCCGGCTCTATATCCTCTTCAGCCCATAAATATTATATTTAAGTTGATAATTGAGCGATGATCCAGCTGCCAGCCATAATCAGCCGTAGATCAAGTCATCGAACATTAACAAGCCTGATGATCTTGTAGAATATTTCCGGGCCGTTGGCCGTGGACTTGAGGCTTGTAGTGTCGCCAGAGACTGCGTCCGGCATCCTCAAGGGTTGTCTTGAGACTGGCAGTTTTGTCGACTACCTGCGGATAAATGTATAAATAGGGCAGGCAGTCGACAAAATTGCCAGTCTCAAGACAACCCTTGAGGATGCCGGACGCAGTCTCTGGCGACACTACAAGCCTCAATTCCACGGCCAACGGCCCGGAAATCTTCTACAAGATCATCATAGTAACTCCGGCCGTGGAAGCCTAAGTGAATATATTAACAAGCCTGTTTTCAGATTTTCATAACTTATCATTGTTGTTGTTTAGTGCCAAAGGAAGACAACTGACGAGACAAGATGCAACCTCCACTGATTTAGATATTAAATAATAGAAGGATTATGGAACCACAGAGACACAAGAAAATATTTGCTATCGCATTTCACTATGATGATGCATTACAAAACATATTCCATCAGCAGGCGCTAAGAAGAAAATATATGTAAAAAAAATCTATAAACATACCAAGATTCTAACATTTTTTCTAGGTTGTCGGTGTAATTTATTTCCACGATACAACATGCATGGCTTTCACCTACTGTGCAGGGTTGTTTAAAAATTTAAAATAAATACTGTAGAACTGAAACTTCCTTCTATGCTAATTCCGAGCCAAGTAGCAGTTGTACTGTAAACAAACTTGCACCGACTATTATTGGGGGAACCGTGGGCGATACTTTTACCCGCCATATGACTGAACTGTTATCGATTGAAACGTTGTTCTTAGACAACATCGTATTTTATAATAAATTCTGCTCGCAATGAAATTACAAATAAAGAATATCCATCGACATCTTGGAATCAGCATAAACCTCTAATTAGGCAGGTCTATATACAATTTATCCACCGCTGTGGTCTCGAGGTAGCGTGCTGCCTTGTCACGCAGCGGGCCCGGGTTCGATCCCCGGTCGGGGCAGTTTTTCTGGGTGAGGTTTTTATCGGGGGTTTTCCTCACCTGTAAGACAAATGTCAGCAAAACTTTAAGGCCCAAACGGTCCCCGAAATCATATGGTCATCGCAATCATCATCATCATCAACATCCTTCACCGGTGTGGAAAGCAACGGGAAGCTACCACACCTACAATTCCCTAGTAAAGCTGCAAGCATAGCATGAAAATGCTATGATTGTAGTGAAGGACCTGCCTTCGGGCAGAATTACTATGGATGGATATACGATTTTTTGCAATATTATTATGATTACATACAACTTTCCTCATTAGAGGATTGCCTCAAGGACAAAGTGATACAGACAATTAATTTTTTTAACTGATGAGACACATTTTGTAAATACATTTTAAAAAATTCAAATTGTAGGCCTAATTGAAGTATGCATACTATAAAGTAGAAATTTTGTAAATATGGTTTCTTAAAATTGAAATTGATCCTCTAAAATAAAAAATATATCAAGTTCCTAATCATTGTACCATCTTACCTTGTATTCAGTTTTATTTCACATAAAATACTATATTACCTAAGAATAATGTTTCTATCGCTGACAGTTCCGTACGGATGAAACTAGCTCCACGGTTTCCTCAATAGACGATGTCGGCGAAGTAATCCCTTATACAAGTTTCTTTACAGTACAACAGGAACTTAGCTCGAAATGTAGCAAAAGGAAAATCCTACATTAAAAAAAGATAAAATTAGTAATAAACAAAGAATCGTCTGATACTAGATTAATGTTTTATAAAACATTGGCAATTCCTGCATTACTTTATGGGAGCGAAACTCGGTTAATGACCCAAAAATTACAAAGTAGAATACGAAGCGTACAAATGAACTTCCTTAGAGGAACAAAGGGCTGCACAAACTTTGGATCGGATAAAGAATGAAGATCTACTGTAAGAACAGAGTTAAATATATATCCACTGAATGAAAAAAAATCAAAGAATACAGAGATAAATGGTTTAAACATGTAGAAATAATGAATGTAACAAGATTACCAAATACAGCATTTAACTACAAGCCAAGAGGATCAAGGAAAAGAAGGACAGAACGACTGTGAGGCAGTTTGCCCGTGAAGTGAAGAACAACAAGTAAATAATGAGACAGCCGAAGCAGTAAACGAATTGTTGAATACTGCCTTCTTCTTCTTCCTTTCCAGGATTAGATCATTGGGACCTGTTCCGGTCTCTTCGGTACCAGAGGCAAGGAATAGAACCACTAATCCACCGCGGCCGACCGGGGAGCGAGCGAGCGAGCGAGCGAGCGAGCGAGCGAGGCGAGCGAGCGAGCGAGCGAGCGAGCGAGCGAGCGAGCGAGCGAGCGAGCGAGCGAGCGAGCGAGCGAGCGAGCGGCGAGCGAGCGAGCGAGCGAGCGAGCAGCGAGCGAGCGAGCGAGGCGAGCGAGCGAGCGAGCGAGCGAGCGAGCGAGAGAGCGAGCGAGCGAGCGAGCGAAGCGAGCGAGCGAGGCGAGCGAGCGAGCGGCGGCGAGCGAGCTAGCGAGCGAGCGAGCGAGCGAGCGAGGGAGCGAGCGAGCGAGCGAGCGAGCGAGCGAGCGAGCGAGCGAGCGAGCGAGCGAGGGAGGCGAGCGAGCGAGCGGAGAGCGAGGCGAGTCGAGCGAGCGAGCGACGCGATCTAGTAGGAGCTAGCGAGCGAGCTAGCGATGCTATCTATCTATCTATCTATCTATCTACTATATCTTCTATCGATCTATATATCTATATATTATCTATCTATCTCCTCTATCTATCTATCTACCTACCTACCTACCTACCTACCTACCTACCTATGGTGTTAAAGCAAAACAAGGCCAGGTCTTTCACTGCAATCATATAATTTTCATGCTATGCTTTGCAGCTTTACTAGGGAATTATAGGTGTGGTAGCTTCCCGTTGCTTTCCACACCGGTGAAGGCTTGATGGAGGAAAATGATGGCCGCCCCCCGAATGACTTTCAGGGACTTTAGGGGTACTTATTATAGAGACCTAAATTCAAGATGATGACCGTATGGACCGGTCCCATACTGGCCGACGACACTTATGGATACTCAAACACCTTATAAGATTCATGATCTGTTCCGTTGAGGTATTATTCAAAATTAAAATATAACGTTATGGAATATTCAGCTGAAAGGTCCGTCTCCTCAACTTAATTAATTATTTAGGATTCAAAGCTGCCGATGATGGGACAAGTCCCGAAAGCGCTACAGTTAAATAACTAATTAAGTTGAGGAGACGGAGCTTTCAGCTGAATATTCCATAATTTTATATTTTACTCAAACTACGTATGCAGGTTTCATAGTTCTGCACCAAAACATGATGCTTTAAACCGCACGGCTACGCCGCGGCGCGGGATTGCAATCTTGTATTACTTCCCATAAATGAATGAAAATGGTCAGGGTAAGTTTTGAAAGTAATTATTTATGACTTAATTGGTGAGACGTGGTTGTGATGTGTTTATAAAGTACGGCGTGGCCCTCCCGCTGAGCCACCTGCTTGTGTATGCAGCGCAAGTCTGGAGATGCCATCAGGAGGACGGTCCCAATAAAACTACAACAAAGGGGTAGCAACAAAAAATAATAGGGGTGGCTTGTCGATTGTATTGCGCTGTGCTGATAACTTCAATCACCCGGTACACGCTGTTCCACAATCTAACATCAACAATTTGTCCTCTACATAAACATCCACTCCAGGGCTGTCGCTCGTTTCTAGTCAAATATATAACTGTCATTCAAATTGACTCACATTTAGTAAAACAAATTGTATTAATTGATTCTATAGTAAGCTTATGTATATATATATATATAGAAGGAGGAACACGAGAAATGGAAATTAAAGATATATTTGGACAAAACGAACAGGATGTTAATAATAATAATAATAAAAATAATAATAATAATAATAATAATAATAACAATAATAATAATAATAAATTGAGTTGGTGTTTACTTGATGGAAATCCATATTTATTAATTAAATAAAAATAAAACTTATAGTTTTTTTTCATATTTATTAAGATATAATTCAGTGACAGCTGTTTCGGTACACTGTCCTTCTTCAGACATGTTAACAAATTATGAATTCAATTTGTTAACATGTCTGAAGAAGGTACAGTGTACCGAAACAGGTGTACCTGAATTATATCTTAATAAATATGAAAATCAAATAAAACTATAAGTTTTATTTTTATTTAATTAATGGTAAATAATAATAATAATAATAATAATAATAATAATAATAATAATAATAATAATAATAAATGAAGATAAATATCCTCCACTCGTGTCCAACTCACGGTCGGGTCGATGAATGAGATGAGATGAAACCTCTATATTTACAGAGGTCTGTGAAGTACAAGGGTATCGGCCAACCACTCTTGACGCACCGTCACAGGGGCAGATGAGATGAGTATGGGGAAAAGGTGAAATGAAATTGTGGTAGGGGAAAACGGGAGAAACCCGAGAAAAACTGTCCAAGCTCCGTTTCGTCCACCACGAAATCCACATGGAGTGACCGAGACTCGATCTCGGGACCCTGGCGATGACAGCATTAAGCTTATATGCTTTTATATGTACATATATATCCATCCATGGTAATTCTGCCCAAGGGCAGGTCTTTCACTGCAATCATAGCATTTTCATGCTATGCTTTGCAGGTTTACTAGGGAATTATAGGTGTGGTGCTTCCCATTGCTTTCCACAATATATATGTATATGTGTGTATGTGTGTGTGTGTGGGTTCGATTCCCGGTCAGGACAGACTTCTGGGTGAGGTTTTTTCTCACCTGTAAGACAAATGTCAGGAAGCTTAGGGCCCAACGGTCCACTAAAATCATCCTTATCATTTCACCGGTGTGGGAAGCTACTAGACCTCTAATTCCCTAGTAAAGCTGCAGAGCATTGCATGAAAATGCTATGATTGCAGTGAAAGACCTGTCCCAGGACAAAACACTATAGAAATTGAATATATATATATATATATTAGGAATATTCCACAATACTGTGTTTGTCCTCCAACACAAAGTGATTTGTCGCCAGTTATTACTGTCTAAAGCATCTTCTTCCCGCAAATCTCTAGCTTCCATACTTCTCCTCACTCCATCTATCCAACGTTCTCTAGGTCTGCCTCTTCCATTAGCTTTTCAATTAAGGATCTTCTTTGCTATTTTATCTTTTTCCATTCTTATGCGGTGTCCATACCATTTCAAATGTTTTTCATCTATTTTTTTTCAAATATTTATTTTTCAACTTGCATAATGTCCCCTATTGTGCTGTTTCTGATTTTATCCCTTCTTGAAATTCTTCTCGATCGCCTCAAAAATCCATTTCTACTGCTAACAGCTTGTTGGCTTGTTTTCTACTTACTGTCCAGGTTTCGGACCTTCTAATAAAATTCTTTGTAAGAGAACTTGATATATATATATATATATATATATATATATGTTATAACTATATTTTTGACATTTGGCAATGAAGGCAAATATGATATGAAAAGAAAAATGAATGCTTGAGTCGGGATTCAAACCCGAGTCTCTAAAGTCTATACGTTTTGTGCTCTAACCAACTGAGCTATTCAAGTATCCCAACACGAACATACATTATTCTTATATATATATAGTATGATCAATTCACACAAGAGGTAGCGGGAAGTCGTTCCAACTGACATCTAGTGGCCATCATAACAGGTAAGCAAATTTTTAAAGAGAATATCTTTAAAGAGAATATTTATATATTGTCTTTAAACATTTGCTTACCTGTTATGGTGGCCTCTAGATGTCAGTTGGAACGACTTCCCGCTACCTCTTGTGTGAATTGAGAATACTACATATATAAGAAGAATGTATGTTTGTGTTGGGATACTTCAGTAGCTCAGTTGGTTAGAACACTAAACGTACAGAGTATAGAGACTCGGGTTCAAATCCTGACTCAAGCATTCATTCTTCTTTTCATATACATACGAAACTCACTTGCACTATCGAACCCGTAGGTTCATGGCCGCGCGGATCTATAGTGCCACTGCAGCAGGTGTCTTTTTCTCGCATCCGTGAAGTAATTTCTTTGGTTTTATAAATACAGAATGCTAATGTTGAACGAGATAATGGGCGAAGATAATGAGCGAAACAAGTTAAGATCTGTGGAAATGATTGGGAGAATAATTGATGGAGATAAGGTGACTGTGAAGCCGACAACACACGTCCTCCGGGAGTCTTCAATTAGGCTAACTGTAAACTGAATATCAGCATTTTACTGGAACCAAAACTCCTCCATAAATCTATAGCACAGACATCCTGTCTCCATGGCGACCCTATCTTATATTCTGTCGATCAAAGTTCGATTCCCCGCGAGATAAGGGTTTTAAATAACCAGTTCAGACCTCGTTGTGTGTCCTGTGTTGGACTTATAAAAGCGAATAACCAAACAAATAAAAAATATAATGTTAAAATAGCAAAAACAAAGCGAAAGAGGAAAGAATCAATACTTTCAAAATTCATGGTAAACCACAGTTGAGGTTAGATCTAATGGAATTCTCATGGGAATTCGCAGAGTTGAATGGAATTATCATAAGTAATGCCACGAATGATTTCCAAATTATCGATAAATTCACGACTCACGAAGTGAGGAGTGAATTTATCTACACTATTTAACTCATGCCCCAAATGGGAGTCAATGACCAATCACATTACAATGATTTTTTATTTACAACCAATCACAGTCGTGTTTCGCCTAAAATTTACCAACTAAAGTTTATCATAATAAAGAAAGCACCTCCTTTTTAACATTCTGAATATGTCATAGCATTATTTTGCAGTGACTAACTCTCCAAGAAATACGGCAAACAGGTTGTATATATAGTGCATGAATGTCAACACATAGCGCATGCGGCAGTTAATATAAAAATTTTTGTGGCAATTGATTATACCACCAAAAAAAGAAACCACTGTTTGCACTTTCTTAAATGTATTTTTCCCAGGTAATAATCCAGAAAAATGTAATTGTCATATTTACATCATACGACATCAGAAATGAATTAATATACAGTTTGATGTTTGATTCTTTCTCCACTAAAGAGCATTCTTACAATATTGCGTTCCTTTGGCAATAAATAGTATGATCTGATGAACAAAAGAAGCAGATGAAGCGTACCTATCGTTTCTCATTTGTTTTCAAACATCGCCGTTTACATTAAATATATAAATATTTTAAAATAACTATATTTAAATAATGATTTGTGAGTAAATAGCTTAATTTTATTCGTTAAATAGTCCTAACAAATGCCACTCTTGATTTCCAAATTCTCTAGATAAATTCACTTCTCACTTCGTGAGTCGTAAATTTATAGATAATTTGGAAATCACTCGTGGCATTACATATGATAATTTGGAAATCAAGAGTGGCATTTGTTAGGACTATTTAACGAATAAAATTAAGCTGTTTACTCACAAATCATTGTTTAACTATAGTTATTTTAAAATATTTATATATTTAATGTAAACGGCGATGTTTGAAAACAAATGAGAAACTATTGGTACGCTTCATTTGCTTCTTTTGTTCATCACTGCAACCAGATCATATTATTTGTTGCCAAAGGATCGCAATATTGTAAGAATGAACTCTAGTGGAGAAAAAATGAAACACATAAAACTGTATATTAATTCATTTCTGTCCTATGATGTAAATATGACAATTATATTTTTCTGGAATGTTATTACCTGGGAAAAAAAAATACATTTAAGAAAGTGCAAACAGTGGTTTCTTTTTTTGGTGGTATAATCAATTGCTACAAATGTTTTTATATTAACTCCCGCATGCGCTATGTGTTGACATGCATGCACAATATATACAATCTGGTAGCCGTATTTCTTGGAGAGTCAGTCACTGCAAAATAATGCTATGGCCTATTCAGAATGTTAAAAAGGAGGCGCTTTCTTTATTATGATAAACTTTAGTTGGTAAATTCTAGGCGAAACACGACTGTGATTGGTTGTAAATCAGAAATAATTGAAACGTGATTGGTCATTGACTCCCATTTGGGGCATGAATTAGATACTCTGGGATAAGCAGGCATTCAAAGACACTAAAAATCCATATTTATAAATTAATAGTAAGATGTTTAATGACCTATGGAGCAGCAGACTATAAATGTCAAATTAAAGTCAATATTGCAACCTATAAAAATGGATTTTTTAATAAGATCTGCACATTGTTCTAAATTAGACAGGATGAGAAACAGTAAACTTTAACGAAACAATTATACAATTAATTAAATAAAAATAAAAATAAAACTTAGTTTTATTTGATTTTCATATTTATTAAGATATAATTCAGTGCAGCTGTTTCGGTACACTGTACCTTCTTCAGACATGTTAACAAAAAAACTACGTTTTATTTTTATTTTTATTTAATTAATAAATATGGATTTTCATCAAGTAAACACCAACTCAATTGATTAATTATACAATTTTGTGGGAAATAAACAATTATATTGATTTGGACACATGAAGAGGATGAATGAAGATAGATTGTCAGTTAGCAGTTTGGAGTGGGTTGCAAATGGGAGGAAAAGAAGAGGGAGACATAAGAAGTCATGGATAGAGGGAATTATGAATTTGATTAAGGATAGGGGACTACAGAATGGTGATTGGAAGGATAGAGATGAATGGAGGGAGAGAATCAAACTTAATATTGGACACAGGAAGATGTACACATTTGAAACCATTTATGACGAATGAAGGAAATTTTGAAGAAGTGGCTGAATTCAAATACCTAGGAATAATAATTACAAACAGGAATGAGATGCACAAAGAAATTAAACATAGGCTCAATTCTGGAAATACATGTTATTATGTATTGCAGGGACTCTAGTCGTTCCATCTTCTCTCAAAAAACGTTAAATTGAAAATATATAAAACTGTTATTCTCCCAGTTGTATTATTATATAGCTGCGATACATGGACTCTTACTTTAAGGGAGGATAGGAGATTACGAGTATTTGAGAATAAAGTCCTTAGGAAAAAAATTGCACCAAAGAGAGACGGACAGACAGGTGAATGGAGAAGACTACATAATTGTGAGCTACATGATCTTTATAGAAAATCAAATATAATAAGTAGAGTTAAGTCTTGTAGACTGCGATGGGCAGGGCATGTGGCACGAATGGGGAATGATAGACGGGCATGGAAGCTTCTTGTAGGAAAACCAGAGGTACAATTCTCAGTCGGTAGACCAAAAATGAGGTGGGAGAATAACATTAACTATTATTTGGGAGACGTAGATTATACAATGGATGATCGGAAAGAATTTGCTCGGAATAGAGATGTATAGAGAGTTGATGTCAGCGTGGGCATGAACCTACGGGTTCGATAGTGCCAGTGAGTTAGTTATATATATATAATTAAAGTTTTGATTGAGAAGGACGGAGACGTATAGCGGTGGCTGTTGAAAGAATGATGTAAACTGCAGACGTCAGTGGTGCAAACACGTTTGTTTAGATAAGCGAGCAAAAATACGGCATGAAAAAAATTGCACATCTGTTCCACTGATGTAAATGTTGCAAGTCTCATGACGATTTGCATTCCGTTACAACCAGGAATTACATTAAAAAACGTGTTCTCAGATGGTTTGCAAAATAAAAAAATTAATAAAAAAGCGACAAGTGCAACAAGACAAGTTATGTCAATTATGCAGTTAACTACAGTAACTAACTCACTACACAGAGGTTCATGGCTACTGTATTAAATGTGATTAGATCTGTAATTTAATAGTATTTATACATAACAAATAAATGTGGCTATAAGGCCATTGTAGAGAGTTATGTTAAGGGATACAAAACAAAAGTGCACCCCAAGTCCATATTTTACTGTTTGAGAAAAACTGATGTAGAATTAAATTAATACATTACATTTCAGATGAAGAATGAAACATTAATTTTACCGCGAAAAACAACACATGCAACACTTGGTTCACGTTTTCTCTGACTATTTAACTCACGCCCCAAATGGGAGTCAATGACCAATCACATTTCAATGATTTTTTATTTACAACCAATCACAGTCGTGTTTCGCCTAGAATTTACCAACTAAAGTTTATCATAATAAAGAAAGCACCTCCTTTTTAACATTCTGAATAGGCCATAGCATTATTTTGCAGTGACTGACTCTCCAAGAAATACGGCTACCAGATTGTATATATAGTGCATGAATGTCAACACGCAGCTCATACGAGAGATAATATAAAAACAGTTGTAACAATTGATTATACCACAAAAAAAAAAAAGAAACCACTGTTTGAAGTTTCTTAAACGAATTATTTTCCTGGAAATTACGCAGAAAAATATAATTGACATATTTACAATAGAACATCAGAAATTAATTAATACCTATAACGTTGGTTATTAGTTTCTCCACTAGGGTGCAGTCTTACAACATTGCGATCCTTTGGCAATAAATAATATTATGATCTGGTTGCAGTGATGAACAAAATAAGCAAATAAAGCGTACCAATCATTTGTCATTTGTTTTCAAACATCGCCGTTTACATTAAATATATACATATTTTAAAATAACTATATTCAAATAATGATTTGTGAGTAAACAGCTTAATTTTATTCGTTAAATAGTCCTAACAAATGCCACTCTTGATTTCCAAATTCTCTAGATAAATTCACACCTCACTAGGTGAGTCGTGAATTTAAGGATAATTTGGAAATCACTCGTGGCGTTACTTATGATAAATTATTGATATTTTTAACGCAAACGTAATATAACTAGGATTTTCAATTTTCGGACTTGGTTCACTTTTGCTCTGAGCCCCTATGGACAATTAAAATGTGCCGAGCTAACAAGTTATTAGTAACAGAGGTGGATTACTGGAGAAGATAATAGCGCAAGTACAGATTATAAAAACATTAGAAACGTTCAAATTAGGAAAATTACGAAATTTGAAAGAAATGTGTTTACAGACAATTGAAGAGAGACCATTAAGATGATACGGACATCTCAAGATGATATTTGATAGAATCCCTATGAAGATCTTGAAATGAAGCAAAGATGGTAAAATAAGAAAGGTAAGACATAAAGAAGGTTGTACGGACGGTGTGAGAGTGAACTGGGACTTACAGGTGAGGATGTTCAGGACCGATACAACTGGAGAAGACCAATATCTTGATGGTGATGGAAAATCACAGTATTGTGGATAAATTCCAAAATATATAAATATGTTTTATTAATTAATCATTAATTATTGTCGACCTCGGTGGTATAGAGGTTAAGTTCCTTACCTCTGGTTTTGAGGGTCAATGGATTTCTTAGGATACAAAAATCCGAGAGACAATCCTCATGGAGGTCATGGGTCTCAGTGTGAAGATTTTTGGGCTCGTAAAACAACCTCAAGCTCTAATTACAGATTTAATCAGTCCAAGTAATACTTTAGTTTTAATTAAATGTACAGCGGGAGGACGTATTTATATTAGTAAATGAGTTGGAGAAAATGTTTTAACATCTCACCTCACAAAGTGTTTCAACTGTTGAAATTTGACTGAAGATGGAAGTAATACTACACTTCCAAAACCGGTATCGTGAAGACACGCAACTTTGTGAGGTGAGATGTTAAAACATTTTCTCCAACTTATTTATTAATACTTTAGTTATTACTAGGTGTCTCTTTAACGCGATGAGCTAAACACTTATCAGTTGCTGTCAACTACAGATTTATGGTACCTATTATTCATGATTAAACAACTCCCGAAATAAATTTATTGAGTAACAATAAAATACTGGGACTGGAAGTAAATATCAATAAAACTAAACATATGGTCATACACAGAAATACATTATATAACGCAAATGGACACCTAATGACAAATGAGGGAAATTTTGAAGAAGTGGGTGAATTCAGATACCTAGGAACAATAATCACAAACAGGAATGAGATGCACAAAGAAATTAAACATAGGCTCAATTCTTAAAATGCGTGCTATTACGTCATCCCAACTTCTCTCAAAAAATATTAAATTGAAAATATATAAAACTGTTATTCTACCAGTTATATTATATGGATGTGAAACATGCATTCTTACTTTAATAGAGAAGAAAACATTACGGGAATTTGAGGATAAAGTTCTTAGAAAAATCATCTTTTGACCAAAGAGATATGACAGAGAGACGATTATTTTCTTGAATGGCTATTAATTAAATATGTGCAAGCGGTCACGGTTATATAATACTATACAACAGTGAGCTAATAGGAAACCATATAATAAGCACAGTTAAGTCTCATAGACTGCGTTAGGCAGGACATATGGCACAAATTGAGAATATAAGAGGGGTATAGAAGCTTCTTATAGGAAAACCAGAGGAAAAACACCCAGTTATAGTCCTAGATTAAGGTTGTAGAATAACATTAACCATAATTTGAGGGAAATAAATTATACAGGGGATGATTAGCTTAGGTACGTATGGAGAGCTTATGTCCACAGTGGCAGTGGGTTAGTTATGTGAATCTGTACAAACATAAAGTGAATAACAAAGAAACAATAGGACGCGGCGCTGCTATCAGCCACTGACATCATTTAGCTGTTCCTGGAACAAAATAATGAGAAGGGGAGAAACTTGTTGATTTTATTCCCCGAATTCCGTGAGCGCGTGAAGGTGCTAACAGGACTCGTGATAATGAGGTGAATATCCTTATCAAATTTCAAATAACCTTAAACACTCGTATGTCCCCTTATTTTCTCAGCACTTAAACCTCACCAAGAAAGCAAATTGGAAGTTTGGGAAATATATAATAATAATAAGAATAAGAATACAAATGCTTTATTTCAGCTGGCAGAGTTAAGGCCATAAGGCCTTCTGTTCCACTCAACCAGCGAATAGTAGAATTATACAAAAATTACATAGGCCTACATATTACAATTTTAAGATATTATTAAAATACAGACTAAACAAAATAAAACGATGATGCGATCTAATACTAGCAAAAACATGGAATATAATAACATTAAAATGATATAAAATAAAGTAAGTAGCTTCCTAGATGATTATTAATGGAATGCTGTATATAGTTGTTATGCAGTTAATGTTTTCATTGTGTCGAACTTAAGATATCAGTTAATTTGTATTTAAATAATGACAGCGACTGACAGTCCCTGACATGACTGGGAAGTGAGTTCCATGCTCTAGTCATAGATACAGAGTATAGACAGGTCCTGTGTTGTGCTATCAAAAGTAAAGAAGAGTCTTGTGATTTTGTTCCTAAATTGTGATGAGCCGATAAATTTTGAAAACGTGTTATTAAATAACTTGGTAAATATCTCCAAACCTCACGTTCACATGTGGGCACAGAGCTACACGATTACAAGCCAGTGTAGGGGTGACATGTGGTCAGCATGTCGCGTCCCCCAGCTGTTACAGCTGGTTTTCTCAACCTGGAGTCGCTACTTATTGTAGCTATACAAATGCCTCACGATGCTGGGTGGGCACCGGTCCCATACTGGCCGAAATTCCATGAGAAAATGTCTACCCCAATTGGGACTCGAACCAGCGCTGGTCCCGTAGCTTCTTGCCTTAACCACTCGGCTACGGCGCGGGACCCTCAGTAATACTAAATACATGACCACACGTTGAACTGCGCTGTACCCCGCTACAATAGGCGTGTGCATGAAATATGTTATTTTATTTTTAGTTGAAGTTAAAATAAAAGTAATTATAAAATTGCATCGTAATTCTTCTCGTTTAGCCCGTACATCTCAAAATGAAATAGACCAAATATGGCGGTTGCTAGAGGCAATTTTTAATTTCGAGTTTCAGGGAAACCCCCATTTATTCTGGTCGGATTTCGCTATTTTTTGTATAATACCTACCTCGGTTTATTCAAATAGCATATACTGAGTTTGGTTGTGAAACATAAACAATTGCGACTGCTAGAGGTATTTTTAAATTTGGTTTTGGAAAACAATAGATAGCGGCTAAACATGCGCGGTATCTGAAAACCGGTACCACATGTACACATTTTCATGGTGATCTGCTGTGCGGTTTACAAGTAGGTATTAATCTCAGATATAACAAACATTCATATATATATATATAACATTGGAGTGGTGTCCACCTGGAAGAAGAAGGAAAGGAAGACCTCGAAACTCGTGGATGCTAGAAATAAGAACTGGAATGAGAACAAGAGCACTGGAGAAAATGGAGTGGATGGAGAGAGACGAGTGGAGAAGGAAAATAAAACTTTAGGCACAGAAAGATGTGTAGACATTGGAAATCTGTATATAAATAAATAAATAAATAAATAAATCTATATAGGAACATCGTGCATGGAAGCTTCTTGTAGGAAAGCCAGAGGGAAAACGCCCAGTTGGTAGACCAAGAATCAGGTGGGAGAACAACATTAACTATGATTTGAGGGAAGTAGATTATACAGGGAATGATTGGAAAGCATTAGCTCAGGATAGGGATGTATGGAGAGCTTATGTCCGCGCGGCCATGAACCGTGCCAGTGAGTAAGTAAGTAAGTATATAGGAACAGCTATAATATATAACTTCTGAACAAATAAAAAATCTATAGATGAAACCAATTGGTACAATGAGTGAAAACTGAGAATTTGTTTTACTTATGTTCCATAAGTCGGTCGAGGTTGTTTATTGGTTATGTTCCTTGCCTCTAGTCCGCAGAGTCGCGGGTTCAAAACCCTAAAAAGAATGGGAGAAGACAGAATTCCATGAATGAATTTGGAATGGAATTCTTAAGGCAGAAGGAAAAGAGGAAACGCACAGGAACAGTGGATGGTTGGGACCAGGAAGAGTATGGGTAGAATGCAACAACGGAATAAGATGTGCAAAATAGGAATTTTTGGTAGAATAAAATCACTTTTGGTTAAAAAAAGTCTATTGAAGTGTTCAAAAAAAATTCCAAATAAAAATTAATGATATTCAGTGGAAACACCAGAGCTTGTGTTTGTACGAGCAACCCTCGGGACCAGAGGCAAGGAACATTACGTCTGTAAATCACATAGCGATGTGCACAGGGTGAGGGCGGAGAGTCTGTTTGTCTGATAATTACTCGATAGCGAGACAGCGGTTGCGTCGTGTCACCTCGTCCATTAATAAACTTAGAGACAAATATCCCTGCCGTGTTGTGACTTCATTAGTTGGGGCGTTCCTTCAGCCCTTCTAGTTCATTCATCAATGTTCTGTCCGACTACTACGGGAAGCTTCGTTCGGTTAGCAATATTTTCTTTACATAAAAATACTACCTAATAACCCCGTGTTCAATGATTCATATATTATTACACGCTTTATATTAGCTTGACCTCTATCTATCTATCTATCTATGTAACGGAATCTTTCAACGCGATTTTTACCCACTTAGAAACATTGGATCGACTTGAAACTGTGTATACTTGTAAACGACCCGTGACAATACAATAATTTCATACCGGTATTTATTTTCTAAAATCCTGTCCACAATTATCAAAAAAAAAAGTGTATTATCGCCGTCAATCTGCGGGGCATTGAGATTGCCTTGAGCCTATGCCCCTGTGTGTGCGCTGAGCCATGGTAAAACCCGATATGATTCATTATAAACAAACTTGTTAGAGACTGTTGCTCTTGCGCAGGCGTCTGCGCATCACAGTCTATTGAATGCAATACATTGAAATTACTTAGAACAAACCCTCAATGTGGTAAATATAATTGTTACAATAACGACATCGACATTGATTTAATTCAAATGTCAAAATAAAATGTTGCATTTAATTCATAAAACATTTTAATACAAATATCACGAAAAAACTGCATAATTGAAGACGCGAACCTGCGACCTTGATTAACAGAAACAGTGACTGCATGCTTTACCGCTGATCTAACAGGACACGTAGGAGTGATGCCACATATCACAATAGTTCAGGAACTGCACAATTATAACTAGTTTCCTAGTTTGAACCCAGGACTTACAAGAAATGTGCGTACAAGATATGACTCATATTTTTATCTAAGGGTGTACAATGTAACTCTTCTAGGCTAACAAAACAACCTCAAGGCTATAGCGATGTGTGACGTCCTACAAGACGATGGGAAGATGAATTCTAAGAGCGGAACAAGCCGACGGTCTACCATGATGATGACGTACACTGTACATACAAAAATATATCCAAAAGGTAGTGTTAATATACATTGTACGAAACTAATCACCGCATTTTAAATGAACTGAACTTTATTTGAAACAATATAAAACAATAAATACGTACTTGCCGCCATTTTATGACTGATTGGTGTCACGGCCTGTGTAGTCTCAACTAATAAACGTTGCGCATAGTATTAACGCTTTTCAGTTGTTTATAATAAACACAAATATTTCCAACACAGATGTTATTTTTTACTATTATTTTGAAAACACAATCGCGCAAAAAATAATGTACAACGCACGTTTACGAAGTGTTTTACGGAATCTCGAAAATTAAAAACCTCGCTATCGCTCGGGTTTTAAAGATTCTCTCGCTTCTGTAAAAACCACTTCCCAATCTCGCATCGTAATATTCCGATTGAGGATCTTTCCATTTTTCAGCGGTTGCCCTTTTACCAGCCGGCTGCTTGCCCTTCACATCCACATGTGTCAATCACAGAGGCAGATGATCAACAGCCAGTGTAGGGGTGACATGTGGTTAGCATGTCGAGTCCCCCAGCCGTTATAGCTGGTTCCTCAACCTGGAGCCGCTACTTATTGTAGCTACCTAATTGCCTCACGATGCTGGGTAGGCACCGGTCCCATACTGGCCGAAATACCATGAGAAAATTTCTTCCCCCATGGAGACTCGAACCAGCGCAAGTCCCGTAGCTTCCTGCCTTAACCACTCGGCTACGGCGCGGGACGCATCGTAATATACTTTTTAAAAAAATTCCAATTATTTTAAAGTATCAAAAAAACTGAACTTAGAAATTCGTAAGATTATATGAGTAAGAATGGAAACCACCTGTGTGTAGTCACGTTAGAATTAACTCTACAGGCCGTTGCAATAAATCACTTTGCAAGAGATAGAAACAAACGACTATTGCAATGCGGTATAAACGACTCCATTCTGAATAAAATAATGGAATGGGTTGTTGTCGCCCAATAAACCAGCATAAGTACCGGTACTTGTCGCTTCACGTGTGGTCTTTCTTCTCCCAACTACTATAGAATAATAGCCCAGTTATTTATCTAGCAAGTGCTATTTTTGCGGAAGAGTGAGTCAGAATTTCCACTGAGTACAAGAGAGAAACTTTTTCGATTTGTTAGCTAACTCACAGCCACTATCGAACCTGTGGGTTCATAGCCATGCTTTCATAAACTCTCCATACATCCCTTCTGAACCGTTTTCCAATCTTCCTCTGTATAATCTACTTCTTTCAAGACATCTTCTTCGTCTCTTCTTCTCCTTCAAATGAAATTAGGCCTTTTGACCAGTTTTCACATCAAGTGCGATTTAATGAATCTTCCCATCCAGCAAATGGGCGTCCAACACTTCTATGTCCTATTAACAGCTGGGGGATTCTATCTATAGGCATTCATTTGACATGGTAGTTTTTTCTCATATTATCATTTCTATTTGTTAAATTAAAAATATATACTGTAGGTCGTTTCTAGTATCTTAATTTCCTTTTCTCTCAAATCGAGGTTAATGTTATTCTTCTACCTCATTCTTGGTCTACCAACTGGGCGTTTTCCCTCTGGGTTTCCTACAAGAAGCATTCGTGCCAAGTCCTGCCCATCCAGTCTACGAGAATTAACTGTTATTATATTTGGCTTCTTATAAAGACCATGTAGTTCATTGTTATGTTGTCTTCTCCATTCACCTGTCTGTTCTTCTTTCTTTGGTTCAAAAATTCTCCTAAGAACTTTATTCTCAAATACTTGTAATATTTTCTCCTGCCTTAAAGTAAGAGTCCATGTTTCACATGCATATAATATAAGTGAGAATAACATTTGTATATATTTTCAGTTTAACGTTTTATGAAAGGAGTTGGGACGGTGGAAGATCGCCACTCTTTGCACCAAGGTACTTATTTCGTCTGGCAACCTACCTGTTCTATTATACTTATTACTATTTTCTTTTGGTTGAGTTTCTTCCTATCAAGAGATGTCTTCGTTTTGAGATTTTTAAGCCACAATTCTCTGTTATTCGTAACCTTATTTCTGAGTCGCCTACAATTGTCACAAAAAAAAAATCGATGTAAGAGTATGAATTTTAGAAACATATGTTGGTAAAATGGAAACATCTGGAAGTATCCATGGCACTAGGTCAGTCGTGATAGCTGGAGCGTTATCGGGATACAGTCTCTGTGTGTGTGTGTGTGTGACATTTTGACAGGAGGCCCCGGGTTCAATGAACGGGGGAGACTATTGTTAGCCCGCGCGCACAGACAGGTATTGCAGCCAATCTGCGTGTGCCAACACTCATCACAACTAAATTCCTCTAAACTTAGCTGCGATTATCTGCTCTTATTCAGTGGCGGACTCTACTCTTTTCCTTCAATTGCACATGCAATTTAATGGGAGATTGTCGCACTGGTAAGTTAGCTGTATTAAAAAATCATCAGACTGTTCCAGAATAGGTAGGTTATAAAACTAAAATCACGTTCACACGTACAAATCGGGATGCACAGTGGCGGAATTCAAATACCTAGAAAGAGTAATTATATAAGCTGTTAGTTTATGCTGGTGATGTAGTTAATATTAAACGATAGTGAGGAGACACTACACGCACCCTCTATAGAGTAACAGTAATAAATTGGGACTGGAAGTAAACAACAATAAAACTAAATATATGGTTACACGTATAATATATTACATTATATAATGAAAATGGACAGTTAATTCAAATAAGGAAAAGATTGAATTCAAATACCTAGGAATAGTTATTACAAATAGGAATGAGATGCACAAAGAAATTAAACATAGGTTCAATTCTGAAAATGCGTGCTATTATGTATTACAGGAACTCTTGTCGTTCTATCATCATCATCCATGCAAGTATTAGGCCGTGTGGCCTGTTACGGTCTCAAAGAGGAATTTTCCACCAAGCGCTTTTTTGGACGTCCCAGCGATGTTTTATCTTGGGGACAGTAGCGAAGTATGGCTTTTGGAATTCTATGGGACGGCATTCGTTGAAAATGGGCTTTCCAGTTGTTCTGGTAGTTTTGTATATGGTGAAGAATGGGTTCTACATCCAACTCTTCCATAATTTTCTCATTTCTTTTATGGTCCCACTTTGTGTAGCCTGCTGTACGGTGCATAAATCACATCTCATTTGCTGTTATTCGGCTTTCATCTCTTCTTCGTATTGTCCATGCTTCACTACCATATCTTAATACTGGTCTTGCGAGAACCTTATAAAGCCGTAATCTTGTGTTGTTCTGTACTAAAGATGGTTTCATTATACTGTTAATTATCCCCGTTGTTTTTGTAAAATTTGTGATTTTCTTTGATATATCAGCTTCATCTTGAAATGTTAAATTATAACCCAAATAATTAAATTCGTTTACTCGTTCTAGAATTTCATCACCTTGATGTCCCAACTTCTCTAAAAAAACATTAAACTGAAAATATAGGCTATAAAATTGTTATTCTCCCATTTATAGTATACGGACCGGAAAACAACTTTAAGGGAGGAGAAAAGATTACGAATAATTGAGATTAATGTTCTTATCAAAGAGAGATGAACAGACAGACTACTTAACAGTGAGTAAAATAGTCTTTAGTATCATCATTGATAGCTCTACAGCCCACTTTGAGCCGTGGCCGCTGACGAGATATTCCTCAAGCTTCTTAACATCTTCTATAGCTCTACAGCCCACTTTGAGCCGTGGCCGCTGACGAGATATTCCTCAAGCTTCTTAACATCTTCTATAGCTCTACAGCCCACTTTGAGCCGTGGCCGCTGACGAGATATTCCTCAAGCTTCTTAACATCTTCTATAGCTCTACAGCCCACTTTGAGCCGTGGCCGCTGACGAGATATTCCTCAAGCTTCTTAACATCTTCTATAGCTCTACAGCCCACTTTGAGCCGTGGCCGCTGACGAGATATTCCTCAAGCTTCTTACATCTTCTATAGCTCTACAGCCCACTTTGAGCCGTGGCCGCTGACGAGATATTCCTCAAGCTTCTTAACATCTTCTATAGCTCTACAGCCCACTTTGAGCCGTGGCCGCTGACGAGATATTCCTCAAGCTTCTTAACATCTTCTATAGCTCTACAGCCCACTTTGAGCCGTGGCCGCTGACGAGATATTCCTCAAGCTTCTTAACATCTTCTATAGCTCTACAGCCCACTTTGAGCCGTGGCCGCTGACGAGATATTCCTCAAGCTTCTTAACATCTTCTATAGCTCTACAGCCCACTTTGAGCCGTGGCCGCTGACGAGATATTCCTCAAGCTTCTTAACATCTTCTATAGCTCTACAGCCCACTTTGAGCCGTGGCCGCTGACGAGATATTCCTCAAGCTTCTTAACATCTTCTATAGCTCTACAGCCCACTTTGAGCCGTGGCCGCTGACGAGATATTCCTCAAGCTTCTTAACATCTTCTATAGCTCTACAGCCCACTTTGAGCCGTGGCCGCTGACGAGATATTCCTCAAGCTTCTTAACATCTTCTATAGCTCTACAGCCCACTTTGAGCCGTGGCCGCTGACGAGATATTCCTCAAGCTTCTTAACATCTTCTATAGCTCTACAGCCCACTTTGAGCCGTGGCCGCTGACGAGATATTCCTCAAGCTTCTTAACATCTTCTATAGCTCTACAGCCCACTTTGAGCCGTGGCCGCTGACGAGATATTCCTCAAGCTTCTTAACATCTTCTATAGCTCTACAGCCCACTTTGAGCCGTGGCCGCTGACGAGATATTCCTCAAGCTTCTTAACATCTTCTATAGCTCTACAGCCCCACTTTGAGCCGTGGCCGCTGACGAGATATTCCTCAAGCTTCTTAACATCTTCTATAGCTCTACAGCCCACTTTGAGCCGTGGCCGCTGACGAGATATTCCTCAAGCTTCTTAACATCTTCTATAGCTCTACAGCCCACTTTGAGCCGTGGCCGCTGACGAGATATTCCTCAAGCTTCTTAACATCTTCTATAGCTCTACAGCCCACTTTGAGCCGTGGCCGCTGACGAGATATTCCTCAAGCTTCTTAACATCTTCTATAGCTCTACAGCCCACTTTGAGCCGTGGCCGCTGACGAGATATTCCTCAAGCTTCTTAACATCTTCTATAGCTCTACAGCCCACTTTGAGCCGTGGCCGCTGACGAGATATTCCTCAAGCTTCTTAACATCTTCTATAGCTCTACAGCCCACTTTGAGCCGTGGCCGCTGACGAGATATTCCTCAAGCTTCTTAACATCTTCTATAGCTCTACAGCCCACTTTGAGCCGTGGCCGCTGACGAGATATTCCTCAAGCTTCTTAACATCTTCTATAGCTCTACAGCCCACTTTGAGCCGTGGCCGCTGACGAGATATTCCTCAAGCTTCTTAACATCTTCTATAGCTCTACAGCCCACTTTGAGCCGTGGCCGCTGACGAGATATTCCTCAAGCTTCTTAACATCTTCTATAGCTCTACAGCCCACTTTGAGCCGTGGCCGCTGACGAGATATTCCTCAAGCTTCTTAACATCTTCTATAGCTCTACAGCCCACTTTGAGCCGTGGCCGCTGACGAGATATTCCTCAAGCTTCTTAACATCTTCTATAGCTCTACAGCCCACTTTGAGCCGTGGCCGCTGACGAGATATTCCTCAAGCTTCTTAACATCTTCTATAGCTCTACAGCCCACTTTGAGCCGTGGCCGCTGACGAGATATTCCTCAAGCTTCTTAACATCTTCTATAGCTCTACAGCCCACTTTGAGCCGTGGCCGCTGACGAGATATTCCTCAAGCTTCTTAACATCTTCTATAGCTCTACAGCCCACTTTGAGCCGTGGCCGCTGACGAGATATTCCTCAAGCTTCTTAACATCTTCTATAGCTCTACAGCCCACTTTGAGCCGTGGCCGCTGACGAGATATTCCTCAAGCTTCTTAACATCTTCTATAGCTCTACAGCCCACTTTGAGCCGTGGCCGCTGACGAGATATTCCTCAAGCTTCTTAACATCTTCTATAGCTCTACAGCCCACTTTGAGCCGTGGCCGCTGACGAGATATTCCTCAAGCTTCTTAACATCTTCTATAGCTCTACAGCCCACTTTGAGCCGTGGCCGCTGACGAGATATTCCTCAAGCTTCTTAACATCTTCTATAGCTCTACAGCCCACTTTGAGCCGTGGCCGCTGACGAGATATTCCTCAAGCTTCTTAACATCTTCTATAGCTCTACAGCCCACTTTGAGCCGTGGCCGCTGACGAGATATTCCTCAAGCTTCTTAACATCTTCTATAGCTCTACAGCCCACTTTGAGCCGTGGCCGCTGACGAGATATTCCTCAAGCTTCTTAACATCTTCTATAGCTCTACAGCCCACTTTGAGCCGTGGCCGCTGACGAGATATTCCTCAAGCTTCTTAACATCTTCTATAGCTCTACAGCCCACTTTGAGCCGTGGCCGCTGACGAGATATTCCTCAAGCTTCTTAACATCTTCTATAGCTCTACAGCCACCACTTTGAGCCGTGGCCGCTGACGAGATATTCCTCAAGCTTCTTAACATCTTCTATAGCTCTACAGCCCACTTTGAGCCGTGGCCGCTGACGAGATATTCCTCAAGCTTCTTAACATCTTCTATAGCTCTACAGCCCACTTTGAGCCGTGGCCGCTGACGAGATATTCCTCAAGCTTCTTAACATCTTCTATAGCTCTACAGCCCACTTTGAGCCGTGGCCGCTGACGAGATATTCCTCAAGCTTCTTAACATCTTCTATAGCTCTACAGCCCACTTTGAGCCGTGGCGCTGACGAGATATTCCTCAAGCTTCTTAACATCTTCTATAGCTCTACAGCCCACTTTGAGCCGTGGCCGCTGACGAGATTTCCTCAAGCTTCTAACATCTTCTATAGCTCTACAGCCCACTTTGAGCCGTGGCCGCTGACGAGATATTCCTCAAGCTTCTTAACATCTTCTATAGCTCTACAGCCCACTTTGAGCCGTGGCCGCTGACGAGATATTCCTCAAGCTTCTTAACATCTTCTATAGCTCTACAGCCCACTTTGAGCCGTGGCCGCTGACGAGATATTCCTCAAGCTTCTTAACATCTTCTATAGCTCTACAGCCCACTTTGAGCCGTGGCCGCTGACGAGATATTCCTCAAGCTTCTTAACATCTTCTATAGCTCTACAGCCCACTTTGAGCCGTGGCCGCTGACGAGATATTCCTCAAGCTTCTTAACATCTTCTATAGCTCTACAGCCCACTTTGAGCCGTGGCCGCTGACGAGATATTCCTCAAGCTTCTAACATCTTCTATAGCTCTACAGCCCACTTTGAGCCGTGGCCGCTGACGAGATATTCCTCAAGCTTCTTAACATCTTCTATAGCTCTACAGCCCCCTTTGAGCCGTGGCCGCTGACGAGATATTCCTCAAGCTTCTTAACATCTTCTATAGCTCTACAGCCCACTTTGAGCCGTGGCCGCTGACGAGATATTCCTCAAGCTTCTTAACATCTTCTATAGCTCTACAGCCCACTTTGAGCCGTGGCCGCTGACGAGATATTCCTCAAGCTTCTTAACATCTTCTATAGCTCTACAGCCCACTTTGAGCCGTGGCCGCTGACGAGATATTCCTCAAGCTTCTTAACATCTTCTATAGCTCTACAGCCCACTTTGAGCCGTGGCCGCTGACGAGATATTCCTCAAGCTTCTTAACATCTTCTATAGCTCTACAGCCCACTTTGAGCCGTGGCCGCTGACGAGATATTCCTCAAGCTTCTTAACATCTTCTATAGCTCTACAGCCCACTTTGAGCCGTGGCCGCTGACGAGATATTCCTCAAGCTTCTTAACATCTTCTATAGCTCTACAGCCCACTTTGAGCCGTGGCCGCTGACGAGATATTCCTCAAGCTTCTTAACATCTTCTATAGCTCTACAGCCCACTTTGAGCCGTGGCCGCTGACGAGATATTCCTCAAGCTTCTTAACATCTTCTATAGCTCTACAGCCCACTTTGAGCCGTGGCCGCTGACGAGATATTCCTCAAGCTTCTTAACATCTTCTATAGCTCTACAGCCCACTTTGAGCCGTGGCCGCTGACGAGATATTCCTCAAGCTTCTTAACATCTTCTATAGCTCTACAGCCCACTTTGAGCCGTGGCCGCTGACGAGATATCCTCAAGCTTCTTAACATCTTCTATAGCTCTACAGCCCACTTTGAGCCGTGGCCGCTGACGAGATATTCCTCAAGCTTCTTAACATCTTCTATAGCTCTACAGCCCACTTTGAGCCGTGGCCGCTGACGAGATATTCCTCAAGCTTCTTAACATCTTCTATAGCTCTACAGCCCACTTTGAGCCGTGGCCGCTGACGAGATATTCCTCAAGCTTCTTAACATCTTCTAATATCTCTACAGCCCACTTTGAGCCGTGGGCCGCTGACGAGATATTCCTCAAGCTTCTTAACATCTTCTATAGCTCTACAGCCCACTTTGAGCCGTGGCCGCTGACGAGATATTCCTCAAGCTTCTTAACATCTTCTATAGCTCTACAGCCCACTTTGAGCCGTGGCCGCTGACGAGATATTCCTCAAGCTTCTTAACATCTTCTATAGCTCTACAGCCCACTTTGAGCCGTGGCCGCTGACGAGATATTCCTCAAGCTTCTTAACATCTTCTATAGCTCTACAGCCCACTTTGAGCCGTGGCCGCTGACGAGATATTCCTCAAGCTTCTTAACATCTTCTATAGCTCTACAGCCCACTTTGAGCCGTGGCCGCTGACGAGATATTCCTCAAGCTTCTTAACATCTTCTATAGCTCTACAGCCCACTTTGAGCCGTGGCCGCTGACGAGATATTCCTCAAGCTTCTTAACATCTTCTATAGCTCTACAGCCCACTTTGAGCCGTGGCCGCTGACGAGATATTCCTCAAGCTTCTTAACATCTTCTAATCATCTCAACTCCGGTCTGCATATTCTTCTATTTCCTTCGTCAGCTTTTTTTAATAGCATTCTCTTCTACCATCCTGATGATATGGTCAGCTGTACCCTCCTAACCACCCTCTCAGCGAGTTGCCCACACACCCAGAACGGCTCTCCCAGCCTTCCTAATTTTCTTCTGCAACCACTCCAAATTCTGGGCTACTCAACGTTCCAGTTGATGTTTGAGCCCACAGTTTGTTCACGAGTCCATCGGACTTAGACCGGAGGACAGCTAGCTCAGTATAGGGATGTATGCCCGCGAGGTCATGGATCTACGGGTTCGATAGAGCTAGTGGGTTAGTAACTGTAAATAACATTTTTTTTTTATTTTAGTTGTGTCACTGTCGCAGCCGGTGACAGACAGGACGGTGAATTTCATCAGAAAAATGTTGAAGAAGCAAATGAAGACGGTTCTCCGCTGGGTTGGGATTTCATTACCAGGGCCCTTTTCAATTTATTTATCGATTCACACCACCATTAAAATAAATGGACCTGATGTTACTTCAGTTGTTAAAGCGACACACCGCTGTGGTCTTGTCGCATGCTGTCTTGTCACGCAGCGGGTCCGGTCGGGACAGGCTCTTGGGTAAGGTTTTTTTTGGGGTTTTTCCTCACCTGTAAGACAAATGTCAGGACGTTTAGGGCCCAACGGTCCCCGAAAATCAGCCGGCCATCATCATCATCTCGATCCTTCACCGGTGTGGAAAGCAACGGCATGCTAACACACCTATAATTCCCTAGTAAAACTGCAAAGCATAGCATGAAAATGTTATGATTGCAAATGAAAGACCTGCCCTCGGGCAGAATTACTATGGATGGATATATATAATTTTCTCATGGTTTATTTCTAGTATCTGGCCAGTAGGATCGATGAGGATTTGTGCATTTTTGGAAAATATTTTAATAATGTTAAGATATCAACCTGCAGGAAGAAGAAGACCAGGACGTCCACTCAAAAGACTTCTGGATGGTGTTCTCTTGAGGCCGAAACAGGTCAACAAATGGCCTAAATTCGTGAATGTACTATGATGATGATGATGATTTTAATATTTACACCGTCAATAGTATATTCCTTCAGAATTTGCATGTTGTGTTATGTTTTGAAATATCAAGAGGATTCCATCTGGATTTAAAGTATTCATATTATACTAGCGGACCCGACACAGCCCGAACGTTCACTTATCTTGTCATGGCCGGAAAGATTACGATGCAAATGTATTTACAGAATCGAGGAAAATGTTTAAAAACCGAGCGGTGGCGAGGATTTTAATTTCCGAGATTCTCAAAAACACTTCACAAACGTGCGTTGTAAATTATTTTTTGCGCGATTGTGTTTTCAAAATAATAAATAACATCTTTGTTAGAAATATGTACGTTCATTATAAACAATTGAGTAACGTTAATAGTGTGGGCAGTTGAACAACAGGAGGCCGTGAGACTTTTATTATTAATAAAATGGCCGCAACAACGTATTTATTGTTTTATATTATTTCAAATAAAGTTCAGTTCATTTAAAATGCAGTGATTTGTTTCGTATATTAACACTACCTTTTGGGTATTTTTTTGTATATACATTGTACGTAGTATACATAGTGGTTTTACTTCCCGCAAGTGGGTGTAAATGTAATATTACGGTATAGTTATTTCGGTTGGCAACCCCGAAATGTAGGAAGTTGAGCTTTCAATCATGGTCGCCGTTGCTGTAAGTACGACAAAAAGCACTATCGCGCAAAAAATGTTACTTTTTACTGTAAAATTCACTAATTAAGACGTAATTAAATGTTATTAAATAAGTTCCCAAGAAAACTCCTCACTTCCATCTGTTGTGGCTCAGGAAACGTGCATGATGACGCCTCTTTGTTTTCGCGCGGAATATGTTGGTAATGCAGATGACTACACTTCTGGTGGCAGCGCCCAATTGTGAATGTAAACCATCCAGGGACCCACTCATCATCGCAATCGATCCACTTTTTAATTTCGGGTTTCAAGTAAACTGCCGCTTCTAATTGTCGGATTTCAGTCATTTTTTGACAAAACCTACCACGTTTTATTTTAATACAATGCACTGAGTTTCGTTGTGAACCATAAAAAAATGTGACCGATAGAGCAATTTTTAAATTTTCACTTCTTGTGAACTCCTACACCTAATGATTTTAGAGGTTCGAATTGTGAATCTAAATCATCGAGGGACACAATCAGATTCACACAAAAATCATCAAAATCGATCCAGTTATTTAGGAACAGTTCAGTGACAAACACACGTACAGAAGAATTTATATATAAAGATGTACATTATTAAATATGCTATATTTAAAAAGTCGGATATCATACCTGTTTTATTGATTACGCTATTTCATATTCTGGCGTTTAGCGGATTAAAAAAAAATAACGTGTATTTATTTCTCAGATCTACTACGTAATGCGCCCAACGCGCACCGTAAAAAATCACCGAGAGCACCGTTTGTAACAAAAATGGCGTCGCCACTACTTCACGGTGAAAATTTTGTAAGTACTCTCATTAATAAAATCGGGGGCTAGTTCGATAATCACGTCGATTGCTCACAAAAATCGAACATTCCCCGGAGATGTTTGAGCGCTGCCGATTTTAGTTGCTGTTATCCGCACGCTAAGTTACTCACTTCCTCAAAACAATTTACTGTTCTAAAATGAAGTTTACAAAGTGGGGCACACACAAATTCTATAGTAATTCTGCCCGAGGGCATGTCTTTCACTGCAATCATAGCATTTTCATGCTATGCTTGCAGCTTTACTAGGGAATTGTAGGTGTGGTAGCTTCCCGTTGCTTTCCACACCGGTGAAGGATGATAAGATGATGGCCGTATGATTTTCGTGACCGTTGGGCCCTAAGCTTCCTGACATTTGTCTTACACGTGAGGAAAAACTCCTGCCCCGACCGGGAATCGAATCTGGGCCCGCTTTGTGACAAGGCAGACTACCACCACGCACACACACATATTAGGACTTTTCATATTTCATTGCGCGCATCCTCTATTATTTGTAAGAAGTAATTTAAAGCGCATTTCGTTGAAATTTAAGACGAAGAACCTGCGCAAAACATGTTGTTATGATGTTAACAATTAATTTAATTTAAACAGCTGTACTTACTTATTTCTCTTGTTTAAGATAATGCAAAATAAATAAACAATACTCTTCTTGTGTATTTTTTAATATTTGTAAATTTAGGTTAAATTATGCAAAGTTTAATGTTAATTTATTGTAATTAGATTAGATACATTGGGCCAAAAAAAGGCTCTGTGTTGAAATCAGAAGACATTTGAATTCCATCCCTGTAAATAAGGATGACCCTAATACGTAACTTATATACTGTCCTACTGACCTGATCTGTAAACATTCCGCACCAATTTGTTTACCACAATGAATATAGTAGACCCATTATAAATAATACCGTTATAAGTAATATCAATATGTAGGTCTGGGTATTTTAATAACATTGTATTCCTTGACTTTCTACATAGATAGGACAAGTTAGCTTAGTAACCATATATGGGTCTGGACAGTAAGTAGAAAACAAGCCAACAAGCTGTTAGCAGTAGAAATGGATTTTTGGAGGCGATCGACAAGATTTTCAAGAAGGGTTAAAGTCAGAAACAGCACAATAAGGGATATTATGCAAGTGGAAAAAATACACATTAGAAAAAATAGAAGAAGCACATTTAAAATGGTATGGACACCTCATAAAAATGGAAGAAGATAGAATACCAAAGAAGATCCTTGATTGGAAAGCTAATGGCAGAAGTGGAAGAGGTAAACCTAGAAAACGATTCAAGCGAGGAGATGTATGGAAGCTACAGATTTGAGGGAAGAAGATGCTTTAGACAGGAATCTGTGGCGACACATCACTTTGGGTTGAATGGGAAACGCTGTATTGTGGAGTAGACCTATTCCTAATAAAAAGTATTATTATTATTATTATTATTATTATTATTATTATTATTATTATTATTATTGTCGTGATGGAGTGGCTTGCGTGCTATGGCGGCGGCAGCATTGCTGCGGAAATGATTACCCTTGCCGGACATTTCGAAGTGGATAAGAAAAAAAAACTTGGTCGAAAAAGTTACGATTTTCACCGTAAAACGGCCAAGAAACGCGGACATCGATTACACTGGGGTAAAAATGTCCGAATCTACAAGTCTCCATACGGGTTTGCGGTTCTACTTCATGGAATCCTAGGCAAACGTACAAACACAGGGACATGTTTCTAAGAACATGATCATCATGACATATTTATATTTACTTCCAAACCCAGTTTTCTAGTGCTATTTAATAGAATGTGTTTTTAGTATTTGGAAATACTTTACAACACGTGACGCGAAATTTTTTTCCAAGTTCCAATCACACACCATGTGCAAGCGCCAACAGACGCGTAACTGGTTTATACTATGGAATCACGGGATGCAGCCAACATATACACGATATTTAACGAACCTAACGCAATAAAGTACTTTAACCTGTGAAAGACCAACTTAAGCTAACCGAACGCAGTTTAAGCACTCTAACCTGTGAAAGAATGCAACGCCCAAAAACAAGTAGTAAGTTCTGAAATTCTGAAGTATATGTGTACAGTTAAAATTTAGTATATACCCTCTGTTGGCTGCACTGGAACACGTATTTGTTGTTGCATAGAATATTCGTTAAAATCAATATGACTACCACGTCTTCAAACTACGCATGTAAAATATCACAGAAAAAAATGTATTGAGATAATCGTTAGAAAAAAAAGTAAAAATCATCGGAAGTGGCGGGAAATAATTTGAAAAATGAAACCCTAGGAATAAAGTTTGACAGGAGTTTATGAAGGAATTAAAAAAGTCGCGTCACAGGTTGTATTTCATTACTACTGCCTAATAATACCATATCATCAGTAGAGCTAGGAATTATAAGTGCAAAATTTTGGTGAAAAGGTGCAAAAAATTTAGCAAAAAAAGGTGCAAAAAATGTGCAATTTTTTTAAATAGAAGGTGCAAATTCCCCATGTAAATAATCATTAAAGAGTACCAAAACCAATTACATTAAATAACGACACAAAATTCATCCATGTTCTCATGTATTAAAAAGTCTGCGTAAGAAAAGTTTATTATGTTACTAAAATCACAAGTCCAGAAAATTGTTAAAGTATATATTTTTTAACAACGCAGTGTTTTAAGATAAAAATTAAAATTAAAATGTACTTATTGGCAGGTGCCGTCGTCCTTAACTTTGTTAAAATTGTGTATTTAAAATATTAGTTCGAGGCCTTTCAGAAGTTAACTTCCATCTTCAGCAGGATGATGAAGTGGAAGTAATGTGATGTGGACTGATACCACACATCATTACCAACCCTTGAAAACGTATTTGAAGAAATGTAATATATATATATATATATATTATTTTGGGAATAAAATGCCGCAAAGGAGACAAAAAAAGGTTTGAAAAAGTGCAGTGCTTGCACTGAAAAAATAGGTGCAAAAAAGTGCCTGCATTGAAAAAATGTGCAAAAAGGTGCAACTAAAACACAGTTATGGGCATTTGTTTAATGTTTTCTTTGCAAGACAATCTAATTTGAGCATTGTAGTAACAAAAAAATTAAGGTGCAGCACCTAAAGTTCCTAACTCTAATCATCAACATACATCAATAGCTTATTAATACAATTGAGTTGTAGCCTTATTTATCCTCTGAACATTGTGAAGTATTAACGATCACAGGGGCTGTGTTTTTGAAGTCTCCCTGAACTTGCCAACACAGTTTTTCTTCTCTGGAGTGATGTTAGTTGGCGTGAAACACTCGTTTTGTCGTAGATCTCCTTGTGTTTTTATAATTATATCAAAGTGCAGGATATTAGAATAACGTCCAGGCCAACTCCATTATCCTCCATTCACTTTATTTTGATAGCGGTTTCTTGTGCTCGAGCCAAACATGCGCCATTCACAAAATTCTCTGTGAATATGTATGGAAATAATTTCTCATGACACTTTCAAAGTAACTGTTTTAATTGAATTTAAATATATAATACAATTGAAGAGAAACAAATTCTGCTTGAACCCGAATTTGATTCCAAGATCTCCAGCTTAACGCACTGGGTTGAAATGAACTTACGAGTTTAATTTCTTTGTGCAGCTCATTTCTGTTTGTAATTATTGTTCCTAGGTATTTGAATTCAGCCACTTCCTCAAAATTTCCCTCATTTGTCATTAACTGTCCATTTTCACTATATAGGTAATGTATTTCTATGTAAGGTAAAGTAAAGTGATCCCATAACAGGCCCGGAGGCCCTTGGTGTAGTAGGAGGTTAAGGCTCCCACTTTTTCTAGACAATCGGCACTTTATGTCAGCCGGGTTGTCAGCCCTGCGTGACGGCCGCCTTTACTCCCAGAACAAGCGTCTGGTACTCATTTCCGTTAGAGGCTGAGTCGACCCCAGGGCCATAGTGCCGCCAGAGGGTTTGGGTCAGTTTAAAAATCCTGACCCCAACGGGACTTGAACCCTCGACCCTCCGGCTTGTAGCTCAGTGCCTCAACCACTACGCTACGGCGTGCCCCAGTTACTCAATAGAGCCGTGTGTTAATATTACGTCTCAACAACTTATCATATGTAATTTCACGAGTGATTTCCAAATCATCGATAAATGCACAAATTACGAAGTGGCTTGTGAATTTATGTGCAGGATTTGGAAATCAAAACTGGCATTTGTTAGGAATATTTAACGAATAAAATTAAGCTGTTTACTCAAAAATCATTATTTGATACAGTTACCGGTATTTTAAAATATTTATACATTTAATGTAAACGGGGATGTTTGAAACCAAATCAGAAATGTGAGGTTATGTTCATTCACTGCAACTTGATCATATTATTTATTACCAAATAGGATCGCAATATTGTAAGAATGCACCCTAGTGGATAAATAACGAAACACATCAAACTATATATTATAATCAACATTATAGGATATTCGTTTATTTTTTTTAGTAAAGAACTCAGTAAAATGAAGGAATGTGTTCATTATTTGCTATATTCAATGTGTTTGTTGGAGAAAAATAATGATCTGCCCTGTTCAGAATATTAAAAAGGAGGACCTTTCTTTATCACAAAAGCAGGAGCTGATAAAGTGAATTCGATAATGGGCGAGGTGAAACACGACTGTCATTGGTTGTAAAATAAAATTCATTGAAACGTGATTGGTCATTGACTACCATCTGGGGCATGAGTTAAATAGTCAACTAATTTTCTCCAACAAATACACTGAATATAGCAAATAATGAACAGATTCCTTGATTTTACTGAGTTGTTTACTAAAAAATAAAAGAATAACATATAATGTTGGTTATAATATACAATTTGATGTGTTTCATTATTTCATCACTAGGGCGCATTCTTACAATATTGCGATTCTATTTGGTAATAAATAATATGACCAAGTTGCAGTGAATATACATAACCTCACATTTCTGATTTGTTTTCAAACGTCGCCGTTTATATTAAATATATAAATATTTTAAAATACCCGTAACTATATTTAAATAATGATTTGTGAGTAAACAGCTTAATATTATTCGTTAAATAGTCCTAACAAATGCCAGTTTTGACTTCCAAATGCTCTAGAAAAATTCACTCCTCACTTCGCAACTCGTGCATTTATCGATGATTTGGAAATCACTCGTGAAATTACTTATGATAATTGTATTGGGCCCACTCTGCGTAAATTTCAAACTACAATACAAAGATGCGCACTGGACTGGAATCCTCAAGGTTCAAGGAGGAAAGGACTATTGGAAGGAGAAATGCGTGAAATGGTAGACATATGATAGAGGTATGGAGAAATGTCATTGCGGCCCTATGCTCCAACTAGGAGCGAAAGGAAATAACAAAGATGATGTAAATTAATAAAAAAAACCCTGTTATTACCAAATAAACACATGTGTACATGCGTTGGATCACAACTTGTAATTTAGTCGGATATTGTGTGAAAGGTTTGATATCGGCTTCTATTAACCGCAGATAACACAGGCACTAGTTTGATAACGTGTTACATTGGAATAACTAAAATAGGGCAGTTTATTCGCTATGTCTGCTGTATAAGGACCGGTTTACCCAGCTAAACAATCAATTCAACAGTTGATAGCAGTCACCAGCTCACACGCATAATGTTAAGTGTTTTTATACATTAACTACAAACATTTATTCTTCTTTATTAGAAATTTCTCTACAATGCAATAGTTTTCCTACAACTCATCATACATCCCTAATCCTCTCGACACCATATTCCTATGCACTCCTTGAACCAGTTTTCATTTTGGTCTCCTCTTTCTGCCAATGGCCAGGAGAGAATATCTGAAATATTGTAACACAGCCTCATGGCTATGGTAAAAAAATCGAATTTAATTCATTTGATTTTTAGTGACCAAACAAGGACATCAATTTATTTTAATTGATAGAATAGAATAGATTTATTTATCCTGGTGGAGTTAAGGACATGTGGCCTTCTCTTCCACTCACCAAGACAAACATAATTTTGTTACATTTAAATACAAAAAAAATACAATAACAATACATACAAAACAATTAATTATCTGTCAAATTGAACAATGATGTCTAATAATACAATATAAATAAATATAATTAAAATTAAAGAATAACACAGCTCTACAATTTTTTGTTGTTGTCTTGGATATCTAGCGAATTTCTATGTGTTCAAGTGCACAGTTTACGAATATATTCATGAAAGTGCTGAATGTGCTCTAGTTTTTTTATGATTTTTGCGTATCTAATATCTTAAACAGTAAATGGTTTGTTACTAATAAAAATTATGTTTCCAGTCATGATTTGATTTCTGCACATTTTTCGCGTATACAAACATCACGTGATCCCCACTCTCACACCCCTCACTCCGCACATCGGCCGTGATCTCAGTTATTTGACACAATTAAAGTACTCACGACGTGCATCTGGATGTGATAAAACAATTCGTCAAAGCGTTGGACAAGGAAGGAGAATGTTTCAAATACATTTGTAGAAAATTTCCTAAGCTCAGTACGTAAAAGTTAAAAGGCAGAATATTTGATGCTCCTCAAATTCGGCAATTGATGAAAGATGCAAATTTTATCAAAGTTATGACTGTTCCAGAAAGTGAAGCTTGGAAGGGTTTTGTATTGGTAGTCGAAAATTTCCTAGGTAACTATAAAGCACCACATTATAAAGAAATTGTGCAAAACATGTTGATAAGCTTCAAGATTCTAGGAACACTTTCTCCACAGTCACTGGATAGATTTCCGGATAATTTAGGAAATTATAGCGACGAATAGGGAGTGCGCTTTCACTAGGATCTAAAAGTAATGGAGGAAAGGTATCAGGGTAGATGGGACCATCACATGATGGCAGATTACTGCTGGTCTTTAAAAAGAGATTGTCCCATAAAAAAATATAGAAGAACATCTTATAAAAGGCGTTTCACTGAAGTATAACACGAGTTTTCGATATTTTTCTTTCTATTTACGTCAGTGCATACTAATTTTTCAAAAAGCAATTGACATTATAAATATATCTATTAATTTTTTTTTCATATTTTCCGATTTTTGTAGTGTAATATGAAAAAAAAAGATTAAAAAAACGGAGCAAATCTTCCAAAACCATTGACAGTTTCATGAATTGTGAGCATAAATATATCCGAAATTAATCTTATATCAAAGGCAACAAAACCACAGTTGACCAGTGTAATGTATACTCAAAGGAATAACAACTCGATTTTACTATAAATAAAAAGAAAATAAAAAATATACAAAGAAAGTAGTAAAATCAAATGTACCGCTTAAATGCAGGGTGTTGATTAATTATACCGCACAAATTTAACTACGTATAGAGGGGTATCATATAAGCATTTTGAAATAACGAACAAATGGTCTACAAATAAAAATGTCCAAGTTATGATTTAATTTGTAAAATGGTTGGCACGCCACTGATTATTTCAAATTAAAAGACTGTAACTTGCAGTAAGTAATGCTCTTTTGACGTTGAAGGCAGGGATATCATCCATGCAAGTATTAGGCCTGTTACGGTCTCAAACAGGAATTTTTCATCCAGCGCTTTTTTGGACGTCCCAGCGATCTTTTGCCATGGGGGCACTAACGAAACACAAATTTTACAAAAACAACGGGAATAATTAACAGTATAATGAAACCATCTTTAGTACAGAAGAACACAAGATTACGGCCCTATAAAGTTCTCGCAAAACCAGTATTAAGATATGGTAGTGAAGCATGGACTATACGAAGAAGGGATATAATGCATTGTTTAAATTAAAATAAAGTTTTTGCGTCATAGTGTGTTTTGTCGTACTTACAGCAAAGGCGACCATGATTGAAAGTTCAACTTCCTACATTTCGGGGTTGCCAACTAAATAACTATACAGTATTATTACATATCACAAACTGTGTGTGGGAAGTAAAACCACTGCCCTCTATGTTTACTACATACAATGTACATACAAAAAATATTCAAAAGGTAGTGTTAATATATATTATACGAAACAAATCACTGCATTTTAAATGAACTGAACTTTATTTGAAACAATATAAAACAATAAATATGTACTTGCCGCATTTTATTACTGATTGGTATCAAGGCCTCCTGTTGTTTCAACTAATAAACATTGTCCACACTGTTAACGTTAGTCAATTGTTTATAATGAACGCATATATTTCCAACAAAGATGTTATTATTTTACTATTATTTGTTATTTTGAAAACACCATCGCGCAAAAAATAATGTACAATGCACGTTTGTGAAGTGTTTTACAGAATCTCGCTATCGCTCGGTTTTTAAACTTTTACTCGCTTCTGTAAAAACAATTTCCCAAGCTCGCATCGCAATGCACTATTTGGTTATTCATATTTACAAAAAAAAACAGCTAACAAATAACTTACACAGTTCTAGACTAATTTTTGAACAACAAAAACTGAATTTTTTTTAATGCCCCAGGTTTGTCTTCCGACATACCTGGTGTTCTCTCCTGGCATGGCGTACTTGTAACCCACTTCTGAGGTTGGGGCCCCTGGAAGGCGGGGTTACGTTGCCCCGATGATATGATGGGTGATGATGATGATGATGATAGTGGTGCGCCAGGAGAGTCCCTAATCCTAAGCTTAACCTAAGATGAATATGAATGATGATGATTGCGATGGCCATATGATTTCTGGGACCGTTTGGGCCTTAAAGTTTTCCTGACACTTGTCTTACAGGTGAGGAAAAACCCCGAGAAAAACCTCACCCAGAAAAACTGTCCCGACCGGGGATCGAACCCGGGCCCGCTGTGTGACAAGGCAGCACGCGGAGGACGACAAAACCTGAATGTAGACCACTTTATTTTAAGACGAGTGTAACTTGATGATTATCTTCAGCTACAGTGAAATTTTGTCAGAATATTTGTGATAAAGAAATGAGATTAAACGCACAGAACAACAACGTTCTACGAAGACAAATTGATGTTAAAGTGACTTATTTTCTGTCCACTTGATAAACTAGGTAACGGTTAAGTAGACATGTGTGTACTCTACTTTCCAAGACCTCGACTTTACGGCGCTTTAAGAGTACCCTTGGCCTCCCTCGTGACAGCCGCCCAATTACTCCGATATGTATGCTTCACTTTCCACATTTCCATGCCCGTGTTAAATCTCAACAAATAAAACAAAATCAATGGCAATATCCAAGGATCCACGACGTGTTAAATTAGAAATAGAAGGGAAAAGTATAGAACAGGTCATGAAATTCAAATATTTAGGAATAGAAATTATTAGCAGCAACAGAATAACATCCTCCATCAAGCAAACAAAACATCCGGATGTTTAAACAATACTGTTTGGAAAAATAAATATTTAAGAATAGATACAAAAGTAAGAATTTACAAATCTGTCATAAGACCAGTTCTAACATGTGCTTGTGAATGCCGAACAGAAACTCAAAAAAACAAAACAAATCAATTAAACAACCGAAATGAAAGTTTTAAGGAAAATCGCTGAGACAGAAAATTCGCAGCTCTGTTATTAGAGAAGAATGTGAAATTGAACCTATAAACCTCTGGATAAATGATAGAAGACTAAACTGGAACGATCACATATACAGAATGGAGAACAGTAGAAAGTACGTGACTGGACACCTCAGCAGAAAGGGCCTTTAGAAAGACCACAACTTCGATGGAAGGACGTCATACCTCGGACCTATAGTGAATGAACACGCAACAACTGCCAGCTTTCATGCGTAGAGGAAGAAGAAGAAGTGTTTGTAAGAGTCAAACCATCTCAGCCTGGGTCTGCCGATCTTCTTCTGCTATCAGGTTTATCATCGAACAGTTTTCGAGGGATTCTGCCCTATTCATTCGTACAACATGGCCTAGTTATGTCAGTAACAGTGTCATAATGTCTGTAATCCTGCATTTATTCTGATACAAATTATCAGGGAATGGATTTAGGCTATATACATTAAAATATACCCAACCTAGGATTTAAAGAGAGATCAGGGCTTGCTTGGTTTGGGCTAGGAGCAAGGAAATTTCTAAAAATTAGCGACGTTCACGATATGCGAATATGTCCAATGTGCGGGAACTTTGAAGACGAGATACATATATTAGGAAAATGTGATGATTTAGAATATTGGAGACGTCAGTTATTACCGGAAAGATTTCTAAATTCAAATCGGGAAAGATTGGCATGCTACGAGTTATTGGTAAATCCAGAAAATTGGATAAACTTGGGTACATTTCTGGACGAAACGCGGAAAATAAGAACAACACTCATTCATGAATAAATATGTTATCAAAATGCAATAACATTAATTCTTAATAATTATACATAACTTAATTAATGTATAATGCTATTTTATTACTATGTAATTGTAATATTATTGTGTTTTCTTTATGTAATTGTAATGTTATTGTTTTCTTTTTTTTTTCTTTATACTATTACCAATTATTACTTTATTGTAACGTACGGCTTACTGCCCGTGCGACCCGTAATCTTACTTTTTGTCTAATAAAGTCCTACTACTGCTAATAAAAACGTTAAACCAAAAACATAAAACTGTTATTCTTCCAGTTAACTTATATTATATGGATGTGAAACAAGGTCTGTTATGTTAAGAGAGGAGAAAAAATTACGAGTAGGCATACTGGAGAGTTATTAGGAACATTTTTGGACCGCAGAGAGATGAACAGACAGATAAATGGAGAAGACTACGTGATCATTATGCGAAACTAGATGTAATAAGGACAGTTAAGTCTGTTAGACTGTGATGGGCAGGACATGCGGCGTGAATGGGGAGTGAAAGAGGAGCATGGAAAACGCCCAATGAGTAGGTGCGAGAATGGCATTAACCATAATTCGAGCGAAGTGAAATACAACGGGTAAACATTGTATGGAGACTTTGTGTCCTTGCGACCGTCAACTTCCGGATTCCACGGTGCAGCTCAGTAAATGCTAAAAATTTATGAAATGTGAAATAGTTTACTACAAATGCGAGGTTGGGAAGTGGTTTTTTATAGAAGCGACGAAATATCGCTCGGTTTTTAATTTCCGAGATTCTGTGAAACATTTCACAAACGTGCGTTGTATATTATTTTTTGCACGATGGTGTTTTCAAAATAGTAAATAATAGTTGACCCTTAAATTGGCAAAACACCACCACCACTATGTATTGGAAATTGTGTCCTTCTCAAACATTTATCTTCCCTCTATGTCTGCCAGGGAAACATCCATTTTTATGGAAGTGTCCCCGACCGACTATATGGGAATTGCTTGATTAAACAACAACTTCCGGCTATCTCTAGGGATTTCCAACCCTCTTTAGCCCTTGTGATTTAGTTATTTCGTCGATTTTATTTAATTATATATCTCCTATATTTATTATTTCGTCGTTGATATTTAATTATATCCTCTGCCCACGATAACTAGCCGTAGTCCGGTATCAAAGATCCAGTGGTTGGACACACCAATCCAGCTTTCAGTTTCTAGGTGTAATTGATTTTCTGTGTTATTCTTAATATTCTTCAGCACACTGACACAAATTTCTTCTGTTAGTTATTTGAATGTGGCGGACCGCAGTGAAAACGAATCTTGTGTAACTGTTATTATTAACTTTTATAAGATTCATGATGTGTTCCGTTGAGGTTTATTTAAAATTAATATAAAATTATAGAATATTCACCTGAAAGGTCCGTCTCCTCAACTTAATTAATTATTTAACTGTAGCGCTTTCGGGACTTGTCCCATCATCGGTAGGATTCAAAACTGGTGTTTCACTGGTAGAGGGGGTTGCATGTATTGGGTTCGTTTTCGTTTATCAGGCTGTCGTTGTGAGCTGCTTTCATGATTTCCATCTCTTCGAGTACGTTTGTCTTCGCTGGATTATTTTCTCTGTGCATTCACGCAGAAGGGAAATCAAGCTATGCAAAACACGTTATCCATGAAGGACATCGCATGTTAAATATTGAAAACACCCTAACAGTAATGCACAGAGAAAATAATCCAGCGAAGATAAACGTACTCGAAGAGATGGAAATCATGAAAGCAGCTCACAACGACAGCCTGATAAACGAAAACGAACCCAACACATGCAACCCCCTCTACCAGATCTTCAGTGAAACACCAGTTTTGAATCCTGCCGATGATGGGACAAGTCCCGAAAGCGCTACAGTTAAATGATTAATTAAGTTGAGGAGACGGACCTTTCAGGTGAATATTCTATAATTTTATATTAATGTTATTATTAGGTATATTGTATAATTAGACACACATTTAAGTGGTTTATTTTTGTTAGTTTTCTTCTGATTTATTTAAAATATTAAATTAATTAAGCCAACTGATGTATCCAAATGGATACATTTTACGAATTTAAGGGTTAAATAATAACACCTTTGTTGGAAATATTTGCGTTCATTATAAACAACTGTGTGGGCAATGTTTATACGGTAAATGCTGAAAATAATTTAATTGAGACTACAGCAGATCGTGTCACCAATCAGGGATAAAATGGCGGCAAGTACTAATTTATTGTTTTATATTGTTTCAAATGAAGTTCAGTTCATTTAAAACACAGTGATTTGTTTCGTATAATGTATATTAACACTACCGTTTGGCTATACGATTCCTATTTTTGTATATGGATTCTAGAAGACATAAAGGGCAGTGGTTTTACTTCCCACACTAGGAAGATAATTTGTAATACAGGGTGGACCGCTCGAATGGACCTAATTTCAATTGCTTGTTACTGGCAAACGGTTGAAGATAGAAACTTAAAACAACGTTCATAGTACAGAAAAACTCACCAAGTTTCGAATCCTGTCGGTAGATGGCACAAAGATACGTTTCTCGTTCTTAGATTTAATTGTTTGTGAAAATGGCGACTCCGCAGATGAAAGCGCAAGCTGTTTTGTGGTATGCGGAGTTTAAATCAATCATTAGAGTTCAAAGGGAGTTCCGGCGTGTGTTTAACCGTGATGCTCCAACTGCTAGAAGCATAAAGAAGTGGCGTGATACATTATTAGCTACAGGATCTGTGTTGAAGAAGCATGGTGGTGGTCGCAGAGCATCCGATGAAATGGTAGCAAATGTTCAAGCCGCATTTGAGCGAAGCCCCCGGAAGTCATTAAGAAGAGCTTCGCGGGAACTTCAAATACCAAAATCGACATTACAACGGATTGTCCACAAACGCCTCAAACTGCACGCATATAAAGTGCAGTTAGTGCAACGTCTGGAGCCTAATGACATGCCGAAACGAGTGGAATTCGCCAATACGATGCTGGACCGTCTCGGCGCTGATCCTGACTTCATGACCAAGATTTTCTTCTCGGACGAAGCCACTTTCCATTTGTCAGGCAAGGTAAACCGGCATAATGTGCGGATCTGGGGATCGGAGAATCCTCACGCTATTCAAGAGCATGTTCGTGATAGTCCGAAGATGAATGTTTGGTGCAGTTTGTCACATAATAAGGTCATTGGACCGTTTTTCTTCGCCGAGAAAACTGTTCGTGGTACCACATATCTTGACATGCTGGAGCAGTTCTTCTTTCCACAAATTGAACAACTGCAGCCTAACATCGTTTTCCAGCAAGATGGTGCTCCTCCCCACTGGTCCAATGAAGTTCGTACGACTTTGGACAACATTTTCCCTGGCCGTTGGATTGGTAGGGGAGGACCAATCGCGTGGCCCCCCGAGATCTCCCGATTTAACACCACTGGATTTCTTTCTCTGGGGCTATGTCAAAGATAAAGTTTACACCACCCCAGTCAAAGACCTTCGTGATCTTCGTGAGCGCATCATAGAGGCTATTGAGAACATTCCAGAAGACATACTCCAACGTACTTGGCAAGAAATTGTTCATCGCTTTGATATCGTCACAGTGACTGCTGGGGCTCATATAGAGATGTGGTGATCTGGATATCAAAACTTGGTGAGTTTTTCTGTAATATGAACGTTGTTTTAAGTTTCTATCTTCAACCGTTTGCCAGTAACAAGCAATTGAAATTAGGTCCATTCGAGCGGTCCACCCTGTATTACAATATAGTTATTCAGTTATTTATAGGTTGGCAACCCCTAAATTTAGGAAATTGAACATACAATCATGGCCGTCATTGCTGTAAGTACGACAGAAAGCAGTATGGTGCAAACATATATTTAGTTATTTTACCTGAATATATAACAAAATATTGACTTAAATTTGAAAATGTTAAAGCAAAAGATGATGCCCCTTATTTGTAATAATAATAATAATAATAATAATAATAATAATAATAATAATAATAATAATAATAATAATAATAATAATAATAATAATAATAATAATAATAATAATCCATAGTAATTCTACCCGAAGGCAGGTCCTTCACTGCAATCATAGCATTTTCATGCTATGCTTTGCAGCTTTACTAGGGAATTGTAGGTGTGGTAGCTTCCCGTTGCTTTCCACACCGGTGAAGGATGTTGATGATGATGATAATGATAAGGATGATGATAATGATGATGGCCATATGATTTCTGGGACCGTTTGGGCCTTAAAGTTTTCCTGACATTTGTCTTACAGGTGAGGAAAAAAACCCGATAAAAACCTCACCCAGAAAAACTGCCCCGACCGGGGATGGAACCCGGGCCCGCTGCGTGACAAGGCAGAGCACGCTACCTCGAGATCACAGAGGTAATAATAATAATAATAATAATAATAATAATAATAATAATAAATGTTTTATTAAGGTGAATAAGTGGCAAGTTGACCAAGAGGGCAAACCGAAGAAAAAACTGGAACAACTTGGACAGATGATAGAAAACAAGCTCATAGCAAAAGAATGAAAGAAATTTGGGCTCAAAGGAAACACCTCTAAGTACTTTGCATAGTCCTACAAGGGCTCATCCGCAATAAAAATAAATAAATGTATTATTTAAACTTACAACTGCCCTTTATGTAAAGTCATAGGGATGATTGGAAAACATTTAAGGATAGGGATACATGTCCGCGCAGCCATGAAACTCAAGGTTGGAGAGTGTCGGTTCAATATGAACTTCATAACGGTTCAGTAGAGTTTTAGGAACCTGCGAGCTGCAAGGTGGATCTGACAATAACATTGCATTACTGTCAGCATAAAATATTTTTTTAAACCCGGCCTTGGTCCGTTTGACATTTGTTGTTGACATACTAACGCCTCTCTAAATACCACAATATTTCCTGTATTTCCTACTGACACCTCTCTCAATCTGTCTTACTACGTAGTCCGCTGGTCAGACGTACCTGTTCCAACTCAAAATAACTATTCCACCCCTTAAACTCAAACTTTACAAGTTTATCATAAGTAACGCCACGAGTGATTTCAAAATTATCGATAAATTCACGACTCACCAAGATAGGAGTCAATTTATCTAGAGAATTTGGAAATCAAGAGTGGCATTTGTTAGGACTATTTAACGAATAAAATTGAGCTGTTTACTCACAAATCATTATTTAAATATAGTTATTTTAAAATATTTATATATTTAATGTAAACGGCGATGTTTGAGAAACGATTGGTACGTTTCATCTGCTTCTTTTGTTTATCACTGCAACCAGATCATATTATTTATTGCCAAAGGAACGCAATATTGTAAGAATGCACTCTAGTGGAGAAAAAATGAAACACATCAAAGTGTATATTAATTCATTTCTGATGTCCTATGATGTAAATATGACAATTATATTTTTCTGGAATGTTATTACCTGGGAAAAATACATTTAAGAAAGTGCAAACAGTGTTTTCTTTTTTTGTGGTATAATCAATTGCTACAAATGTTTTTATATTATCTATCGCATGCGCTATGTGTTGACATTCATGCACTATATATACAATCTGGTAGCCGTATTTCTTAGAGAGTCAGTCACTGCAAAATAATGCTATGACCTACTCTGAATGTTAAAAAGGAGGTGCTTTCTTTATTATGATAAACTTTAGTTGGTAAATTCTAGGCAAAACACGACTGTGATTGGTTGTAAATCAAAAATCATTGAAATGTGATTGGTCATTGACTCCCATTTGGGGCATGAGTTAAATAGTCATCATTAACTTATTTAGGTTTAGGTCGGTTCCTATGAGATCTCAACATGTGGTTGGTCAGTCCGTCTTAATTTCAGTCTTTCTTTATCTCCAAGTCTTTTAGTTTGATACTGCAATGCTGATTTAGGAAAGTTTGGACATGTTGCACCGTATTTTACGAACTATAAGACGCTAGGACTCGAAGGCGCAGCTTAATTTCTAAACAGTATTTTTTAAATAACATTTGTACCATTATTAGATTGCAAAGCCAGACTAAAAATAATCTTAGTTTAATAATCCGTTCTGATCTTTAAAATCCCTGAAAATCGTCATCTGAGCTTTCTGCGTCGTCATCGTTGTCCTCTTCATATATAAGATGGTCTTCACTGCCATCGAGAGCGTTAATTACGCCGCACTTGTTGAAAGATTTAACAATAATGTCTTCTCTCACTCTAGACCACGACTGTTTTATCCACTAACACACTTGTTTGATTGTATGTCTTTTAAAGCTCCCTTCGGCGTGAATTCATGTTGGGTTTCATCCATCATCCATTTGTTCAAGTTCACTGGCATCGTAGACTACATTGACGCTTCATAGGATAGACAGTGTTCTGGGTTTGTGATGGCGGGGCGGGAGGGAGACAGTGTTAGCAAGCTTGTGAATCCCCGCAACTCATGTTCGTCGCATCGGTACACTGATGCTGCCAGTTAAATCCAATGTTGCCAGAGAGAAATAGGTTTCCGGCGGCATGGAATATATGGCCATTTTTAAGACTGGCGGGAATTTTAAATCAAACACTGGACATTTTTATATTAATTTCTAGAATAAGACGCACCTGAATTTTGGAGGCAATTTTTCAAAGAAAAAAGTGCGTCTTATAGTCCGTAAAATATGATAACCAATTACTTTGATAATTCTGAATTTTTTTCAACCCTGTTTTGAACTTTTAATTTTCCATCCTACAAAAATGGGGAAATGAATATATAAGATCAAAAATCATAACAGACAAGAAGCCTCTGGAACAAGTAACAAATTTTAATTATTTAGGTTGTAATTTTACTACAAACAGAAAGAGATGTAAATGTGAAACTGTATTTGAGACTAAAGTTCTTAGAACCATTTTGAACCAAAGAGAGAAGAACAGACAGTCGTATGGAGAAGACTACATAACAGTGAGTTACATGATCTTTATAGGAAACCAGTTATAATAAGAACAGTCAAGTCTCGTAGACTGCGATGGGCAGGACATGTGGCTCGAATGGGGAATGAAAAGAGGCATTGGAACTTCTTGTAGGAAAAAAGTAAAAAAATAAATAAATAAAGTAAAGTGATCCTACTACATGCCTCAGGAGGCCCTTGGGGTAGTAGGAGGTTAAGGCTCCCGTATTTTCTGGTCAATCGGCACTTGATGTCAGCCGGGTTGTTAGCCCTGCGTGACGGCCTCATTAACCCCCAGAACAGGCGTCTGGTACTCATTTCCGTGAGAGGCTGAGTCGACCCCAGTGCCGTAGTGCCGGCAGAAGGTTTGGGTTAGTTTAAAAATCCTGACCCCACTGGGACTCGAACCCTCGACCTTCCGGCTGTAGTGGAGTGCCTTAACCACTTCGCTACGGCGTAAAACCAGATGAAAAGTATGTAGTAAGTAGTTGAAATAGTAGATTAACCGTGATTTGAGGGAAGTTAATTATATGGGAATTAGGATGTAGGGCTATAGAGATGTTATGTCCGCGCTGTCATCAAGTCAGTGAGTTAGTTAATTTGTCAATGCATGTGTTTTACTTTTTCTTAGGGGATGTATTTGTAATAATTTTGGAACTCATTGTGTGTAGTTGTATGAAGAGACTTGAAGCAATCAGCTGGGAATTAATAAACAAGTGACATGTGTTGACGGGAGAACATCTGCTAATGTTTATAACCAACTCCCGCTTCAAAAGGACACTTCAAGTATCGAGTGAGAACATTCTCATCCAATCAGAACTTGCAGCAATTACACACTTTCGGAAACACTAGCTTCACTAAATTTTATGAAGACAAAAAAATTAGAATGCGAGGGGGTATGCAGTTACTAATGTATAATAAAAATATTTAAAAGATAAAGAAAGCCTAGAACTCAATGGTATTAATAAGCTGTTATTTTATGTTGATGATGTATTATTAGGGGCTATTATGCTATTGCGAGATGACAAAAAACTGCAACGCGCACATTTAAAGCAGAACTTTAGTATTATAATGAATATGAAAGTTAAAGATAATAATTTTGCATTTTAAAATTCTTTTAATATTTAAATATAACTTAAATAAATAAAAACATAAATAATTATTGTTGGTTATTGTTGAATAAAAATGTCTCAGTAACAATTAAAGAAATTGTATTACATAACAGTTTTTGTAAAGAATGCTTTTAAAAATTGTTTTAAGTCTCATTGTTGTCAAAATTATAAATCCTTCTGTTATAACTGTAATAAGAACACCTGCTTAACTTCATATTCTTATATGAAAGTAAACTAAACTCTGATTGGATGTTAAAACAATTAACTTTCTTATTTAACAAATCAAATTAAACCTTACATTTAAAAGACTATTAACCAATAGAATTTAAATATAACATCATGTGATGGTCTTAAAATTATAAAAGTATTACACTAGTCATTCTCAACTTTTATAAGATTCATGATGTGTTCCGTTGAGGTTTGTTCAAAATTAATATAAAATTATAGAATATTCACCTGAAAGGTCCGTCTCCTCAACTTAATTATCATTTAACTTAACATTAATAACAAAAATCATATTAGATACGAAGCAGCTAAAGTAATAAAAGAAACTCCACCAACAATAAACATCAAAGATAAACAAACTCTCAAGAACATCTCTAAAATAAAAAGAAAATTTAAGAACAATAATATAATACACACAAAAGCCGACAAGGGCAATACAATAGTTATTATGGAAAAGGAAGAGTACATCAATAAAACCAAGCAATTTATAAAAGAAAACAATTTCAAAAAAATAGAAAAAGATCCCACAGGAAAGTATAGCAGACAAATAAAAGAAGCACTAAAATCGTGCCCTCTAATCACCAACACAACCAATAATGAACATAACAAATACAAAAACGCCAAATGGGTAAATAATACTCCCTCACCACCAGTAATGAAAGCCCTTCCAAAAATCCATAAAGACAACATTCCCATAAGACCAGTTGTTAATTGCATGAATGCTCCTAACTATAAAATTTCCAAATTAGTCGCTCAGAAAATGAAAAATGATGTCAAACTTGAAAATCGTTACACAATTAAGAACTCATTTGAACTAGCAGACAAACTGCAGCATTTAGAAATCAATAGGAATACTAAAATGACGTCATTCGACATAAAAAACCTGTACACTAATATCCCGATAAACGAAACAGCAAACATAATAAAACAAAAACTAACAGACAGTAAACTTGAAGATAACTATATCAATCAGTTAAACAAACTAATAACAACAACAATAAAGCAAAATTACTTCCAATTTAACAATGAACTATTTATTCAAGAAGACGGGATCCCGATGGGGAGTCCTACATCTGGAATAATGGCAGAAATCTTCCTACAAGAACTGGAAAATAAACATTTTGAGGAACTAATACACAAATTCAACATAAAACTAATAACACGATATGTCGATGATGTACTAGTAATATATGAAAATGAAAACAGAAAAGAAAAAGAAATACTACAAGACTTAAACAACATGCATGAAAAAATCACTTTCACCGAAGAAATAGAAGTTAACAACAGCATAAACTACTTAGATTTGTCTATAACCAAAAATCTACACAATAAACTAGAAATCGGTATCTACCGGAAACCCACAAACAATGCTCTGGCCATAAACAAAAATTCTACACACCCTTTTCAACAGAAAATTAGTACATTTAATAGCTTAGTCAGTAGAATGTTGAAACTCCCATTAAGCAAAGACAATTATATCCAAGAACTCAACTACATTAAGTATATGGCAAAAACCAATGGCTATAATGAAGAATTCATAGATAAACTCGTAAAAAAACAAAAAAGGAAGAACAACATAACCAACATAACTAAACTAGAAAAAGAATCTGACAACAACAAGAAAACATGGATAACACTTACATACACAGGAAAAGAAACGACAAAATTAGCCAATGCACTAAAGAAAGCCGATAAAAACGTAAAAATAGCATACAGAACCAATAACAAATTAAACAACATAATAAACAATAACATTGAAGAAAATAACATTTTCAACAGCAAAGGAGTTTATAAACTGACATGTAAGGACTGCAACAAATTTTATATAGGAAGGACAAACAGGAGTTTTAACATCAGATTCAAAGAACATTTTCGAGACTTCATTCATGCAGAAGGTAAATCAAGCTATGCAAAACACGTCATCCATGAAGGACATCGCATGTTAAATATTGAAAACACCCTAACAGTAATGCACAGAGAAAATAATCCAGCGAAGATAAACGTACTCGAAGAGATGGAAATCATGAAAGCAGCTCACAACGACAGCCTGATAAACGAAAACGAACCAAATACATGCAACCCCCTCTACCAGATCTTCAGTGAAACACCAGTTTTGAATCCTGCCGATGATGGGACAAGTCCCGAAAGCGCTACAGTTAAATGATAATTAAGTTGAGGAGACGGGCCTTTCAGGTGAATATTCTATAATTTTATATTAACTAGTCATTCTGCATACAACTTTCAACTAAGATAGTGGCAATAACAGCTCTCCTGATAAAATGTGATATTTAATACAAAAAGAATAATTAATTCAAGAAAAGAAAATAATTTATTTTTAATTGACGGCGAAGAATAATATCACCTACATTTACTTAATCTGCTGGGAAATTAAGGAGTGAATAAATTTGCAATTATTTCTACAAGAAACAGTTTTTAATGATTGTGAAGTGTTTTCCTATCCAGTGTACCAACTTCCGACCCTAAGAAGAGAATCCGGCTCTACCGAAAATTAAACCCAACCTGAACCAGTAAGTCTTTTTTGGGACACAAATCCTTCTTCAAAATGTTACTACAACATCGGGCATGAAGAGAATTACTTCTTCACATTTTATTGAGCAAGACTCCGGACTAGAGGCAAACAAGGATCATAGCCACTAAAGCACCGCGGCTGATACACACGCACACACATGCACACGCACTCACACATATACACACATAAAAACAAACATCACAATTATCCCTATCTGTCTCTACTTATTACATTTAAGTATTATTTTATTTAATGCCACTCTTTAAGAACTCAGATCGTTAGCGACTCAATTCAAATCTGGGCGAGAAAAAGCCGAACAAATTACTCAGTTACCCTTTTCCAGGCTTGGAGTTATTTAACGTGTTGTAAATCTAGACACGGTATCTATGGTTTTTCTTACTTTCAGAAAGGAAGCCATTTTCAACCTTTCAAAATCATTGCACCGACCAGGTTTGAAACCCAGGAACGTCGCAACTGGAGGTTAGCATGGTAACTATATGTACACTTGCACCATGAAGACCAGTTTACTGTCACCTGCTGACAGGGGTAATTGTGAAGCTCGTGATGATAGTTTTATATTACTAATTAAACATGGATTCTATGCCAGGAGTCCATCTATATTAGTTAGTGTTCCAACGAATATGATACTCAACTGTGCCAGATTATTTAATAAACTGCAAATTATCTGCTTAACTTGCCCATTTTCCCTACTTAACGAAATAAAATGAGAATAGGTGGACTCCGGACATAATTGTTAGTGTAGTGTCTAAAATACTAACTCAGTAATCTACTGAAATGTATGGCAATGTACGTACCCTGTGTTGAAACAGTCGATTTCAAGCTGTTTGCAGCACCTGTGTTCACCACAAACACAAAAATACACGCAAAACATTACTAAAACACTGTACACGCACTTAAATCGCACGCACAATTATTATCAAACACTTGGTACATCAAGTTTTACAAACGGACGCGCGCGGGAAACTAACAATGTAAGCCATTTTATTTCTACACTGCGTTGCTAGGCAACCAAACAAACAAAAGATAATCGTAGTACTGTATCTGAAGAAGTCAGCGACGGACTGTCAAAAACACTGCACCTCGCACCTGTTAACAACAACAGTAATAATAATAACAATAATAATAATAGTGATTTTATTTTACCTGACAGACTTAAGGTCTTAAGGCCTCGTCAGCCACTCAACCAGGTTACTTTACAATAGGCTATTATTAGTCTTCTTCACTTCCTGGTTTAGACAAGAGTTGCCTGTGCTATTATCAGTCTTATATCTAAATTACAATAAACATAAATATTTCCCAAAGTGCCTGTTTATTCCTGTAACTGATAAACATGGAGAATAATGTTAAAAAATGTTATGGATCTAACTGTGGCTAATAAAAGGCATTTGTTAGTACCTATAAATGCCTATTTTGACTATTAGCATCTATTTGACATTAAACGACCATTTAGGTGCCTAAAAGTTTTTTTAATCTTACTTATATACATATCGCTCATTTGCTGTAACAACGTCATAACTAAAAAATCAGGATATTTTAGTTAATATCACAGGGAGACTTGGAATGACAGTATTTAAAACTTCAAATGCGTCTCCTGAAAAATCGTGATTTTCGAGTTATGACGTTGTTGCAGCAAATTATATATATATATATATATATATATATATATATATATATATATGCCTAATACGTCGTACCTGAGGACACGAATATTCCTTAGAGGGAGTTTCTTAAACAAGTTAATTTAGTTAAGCTTATATATATATATATATATATATATATATATCAACGAGTGGCATGTGGTTAGCACATCGCCTCAATAAGATATCTGGTAGGCAACTAAGGTATTACTTGGATAGATGAAGGTCTTTTAAGTTTCGTAAAGAGATATTTCATTCAGGCTTGCTGTTATTTTGCGAACCTGAAATTGTTCAACTCGGGACCCACGGCTTGAAGTCCCTCCCGGAGAACTTGTCCATTTGATTTTCCCACCCTAAAAATCCTTCGATACCAACCGAGATTGAACCCACGACCGTCCGAACTAGGGACAAAGAACATGACACACTATTTAATGCAGTTCTTAATTATTCAATTGTTTACGAAAGATAATAAAGCAACTGAATGTAAGAGAGGAGTAACAATGAAGCACAGATGGAACAGTGCTGCATTCTATTGTTGAATTAAACAGATGTAGCGAATAGCTTTTGTCTTGAAAACTGAGATTCAATGAGACGAGTTAATGGCTGTAAGACATGTGTTAATAAGAGCACTTCAACTCAGGCTCGCTATCCTTACAATTCAACCCTTACTCTTTGTTTCACAACATTGCATTTCCCTCCCTGTATCAATCAAGATATAGCGTGTTCCAAAATTACAAACAAAATAATAGTTTTGGATCAGCCTCATGATCGTCTATCCTGTGACTCTAAGGGTCGTATCTATGAACGCATTAGACCGTAAAAGTCGTTCTCTGCTGAGAAAGTTGCATCCAAAGACGTTTTTGCGCACTCAAAAGTCTGTTCATGCGATAATAATTGTCGAAATTCCTAAGCTACCTGGCGAGATGACTTTGCAGAGAACGAATCGTGAGCAACCCGATAGGAACCGATGTACTTTGAAACCTTGCTGCTTTATCCAAGATTTCGGACCTTGAAGACTTCGATCATGTTTTCGGTATACGCGGAGAAGAGGAATTTGATAGAGTCTACCAAAGAATTCAACTGGAAGAACAGGAGAATCAGCGTAATATCGCGCGACGCAGACGTCGTCGTATACGGTTTTATTTTCGGGACGCAAACGTAAATGCGTTCCTCTAGCAGACGAAAATAACGGAAGTGGTTTTATCGCTGAGAATTCTGGGTAATCTATTGCCAATATTACGAAAAAAACTACTTTCATGCATGACCAGTCAGCGACTCGCTAATTCGAACTTTGCACGTGCTCACGGAAAACTCAACTCACCAGACTCTAATGTATTTGCATGCGGCCCTAAAAGCCCAACTCGGGTACTCAGCTCCCCAAACTTTTTCCTCCATTCTTCCATGTTCCTAGCAACCGTCTTCCAATGTCTTGCTCCTACAAGTATAATAATAATAATAATAATAATAATATAATAATAATAATAATAATAATAATAATAATAATAATAATAATAATAATAATAATAATAATGATTTATTTTAGCTGGCAGAGTATAGTGGTGTCTGTGCCTATAGTGTCCTCCCATCACCCTCTCGGTCGTCCTACTATCCCTCTTCCTAAAAAGTTATTTTAGCTGGCAGAGTATAGTGGTGTCTGTGCCTATAGTGTCCTCCCATCACCCTCTCGGTCGTCCTACTATCCCTCTTCCTAAAAAGTGTGCCTGTAAGATTCTTTTCTCGTTGTTCCTCCATTCGTCACATATCAAGCTATTGAATTCTAATAAGATCTGAAACTAGATGTTCTCTGTGCAGTTCTCTCAATTGTTCATCATCTTCCTTCCATGTATTAGGTCTGGTGGCCATTACGGCGTCTTGCAATCTTTTGAGTGGTCTTCCCAAAGATCTCCTTCCTCGGGGATGGGAGGGATGCGAGATCGATCCATATGCTGAAGGTGTAGTAGTTACATGGCCCATAAGCGAAGTGATTTGAAGGATATCTACGTCTAACTGTGTGTATCCAGCTGTTCTTGTCATAAACTTCATTTCGTTAGCTGTTATTCTGCTTATAGCCTATATATTTTGCTTCGCTTCCTTTTGGTGTCGCTAAGGTTTTATAAGCTCTTTATTTTAATTCTCCCTGATCGCGGTGTCTGATTTCTGACTACAGTTCATGAGGACGCCGTTTCGATTCCTTGTCAGAGCAAGAAATGTTTTGTTAAAGGGCCTTGTTCTTCCGTGGTCTGGAGGTTAGGTTTGAGATCTCCTGGTACTTCATTATCATTCACCACCAATCATAACATCGGGATAAAATAACTCCCGTCTTCCAGGTGTCCCAATCTCAGAAGTGGGTTATAAATCCAGAATTGAGCCGTTTAGCGTATATCATATAACTTATCTATATATAAACAAGATAACATCGGGATAAAATAACTCCCGTCTTCCAGGTGTCCCAATCTCAGAAGTGGGTTATAAATCCAGAATTGAGCCGTTTAGCGTATATCATATAACTTATCTATATATAAACAAGATAACATCGGGATAAAATAACTCCCGTCTTCCAGGTGTCCCAATCTCAGAAGTGGGTTATAAATCCAGAATTGAGCCGTTTAGCGTATATCATATAACTTATCTATATATAAACAAGATAACATCGGGATAAAATAACTCCCGTCTTCCAGGTGTCCCAATCTCAGAAGTGGGTTATAAATCCAGAATTGAGCCGTTTAGCGTATATCATATAACTTATCTATATATAAACAAGATAACATCGGGATAAAATAACTCCCGTCTTCCAGGTGTCCCAATCTCAGAAGTGGGTTATAAATCCAGAATTGAGCCGTTTAGCGTATATCATATAACTTATCTATATATAAACAAGATAACATCGGGATAAAATAACTCCCGTCTTCCAGGTGTCCCAATCTCAGAAGTGGGTTATAAATCCAGAATTGAGCCGTTTAGCGTATATCATATAACTTATCTATATATAAACAAGATAACATCGGGATAAAATAACTCCCGTCTTCCAGGTGTCCCAATCTCAGAAGTGGGTTATAAATCCAGAATTGAGCCGTTTAGCGTATATCATATAACTTATCTATATATAAACAAGATAACATCGGGATAAAATAACTCCCGTCTTCCAGGTGTCCCAATCTCAGAAGTGGGTTATAAATCCAGAATTGAGCCGTTTAGCGTATATCATATAACTTATCTATATATAAACAAGATAACATCGGGATAAAATAACTCCCGTCTTCCAGGTGTCCCAATCTCAGAAGTGGGTTATAAATCCAGAATTGAGCCGTTTAGCGTATATCATATAACTTATCTATATATAAACAAGATAACATCGGGATAAAATAACTCCCGTCTTCCAGGTGTCCCAATCTCAGAAGTGGGTTATAAATCCAGAATTGAGCCGTTTAGCGTATATCATATAACTTATCTATATATAAACAAGATAACATCGGGATAAAATAACTCCCGTCTTCCAGGTGTCCCAATCTCAGAAGTGGGTTATAAATCCAGAATTGAGCCGTTTAGCGTATATCATATAACTTATCTATATATAAACAAGATAACATCGGGATAAAATAACTCCCGTCTTCCAGGTGTCCCAATCTCAGAAGTGGGTTATAAATCCAGAATTGAGCCGTTTAGCGTATATCATATAACTTATCTATATATAAACAAGATAACATCGGGATAAAATAACTCCCGTCTTCCAGGTGTCCCAATCTCAGAAGTGGGTTATAAATCCAGAATTGAGCCGTTTAGCGTATATCATATAACTTATCTATATATAAACAAGATAACATCGGGATAAAATAACTCCCGTCTTCCAGGTGTCCCAATCTCAGAAGTGGGTTATAAATCCAGAATTGAGCCGTTTAGCGTATATCATATAACTTATCTATATATAAACAAGATAACATCGGGATAAAATAACTCCCGTCTTCCAGGTGTCCCAATCTCAGAAGTGGGTTATAAATCCAGAATTGAGCCGTTTAGCGTAATCATAAACTTATCTATATATAAACAAGATAACATCGGGATAAAATAACTCCCGTCTTCCAGGTGTCCCAATCTCAGAAGTGGGTTATAAATCCAGAATTGAGCCGTTTAGCGTATATCATATAACTTATCTATATATAAACAAGATAACATCGGGATAAAATAACTCCCGTCTTCCAGGTGTCCCAATCTCAGAAGTGGGTTATAAATCCAGAATTGAGCCGTTTAGCGTATATCATATAACTTATCTATATATAAACAAGATAACATCGGGATAAAATAACTCCCGTCTTCCAGGTGTCCCAATCTCAGAAGTGGGTTATAAATCCAGAATTGAGCCGTTTAGCGTATATCATATAACTTATCTATATATAAACAAGATAACATCGGGATAAAATAACTCCCGTCTTCCAGGTGTCCCAATCTCAGAAGTGGGTTATAAATCCAGAATTGAGCCGTTTAGCGTATATCATATAACTTTATCTATATATAAACAAGATAACATCGGGATAAAATAACTCCCGTCTTCCAGGTGTCCCAATCTCAGAAGTGGGTTATAAATCCAGAATTGAGCCGTTTAGCGTATATCATATAACTTATCTATATATAAACAAGATAACATCGGGATAAAATAACTCCCGTCTTCCAGGTGTCCCAATCTCAGAAGTGGGTTATAAATCCAGAATTGAGCCGTTTAGCGTATATCATATAACTTATCTATATATAAACAAGATAACATCGGGATAAAATAACTCCCGTCTTCCAGGTGTCCCAATCTCAGAAGTGGGTTATAAATCCAGAATTGAGCCGTTTAGCGTATATCATATAACTTATCTATATATAAACAAGATAACATCGGGATAAAATAACTCCCGTCTTCCAGGTGTCCCAATCTCAGAAGTGGGTTATAAATCCAGAATTGAGCCGTTTAGCGTATATCATATAACTTATCTATATATAAACAAGATAACATCGGGATAAAATAACTCCCGTCTTCCAGGTGTCCCAATCTCAGAAGTGGGTTATAAATCCAGAATTGAGCCGTTTAGCGTATATCATATAACTTATCTATATATAAACAAGATAACATCGGGATAAAATAACTCCCGTCTTCCAGGTGTCCCAATCTCAGAAGTGGGTTATAAATCCAGAATTGAGCCGTTTAGCGTATATCATATAACTTATCTATATATAAACAAGATAACATCGGGATAAAATAACTCCCGTCTTCCAGGTGTCCCAATCTCAGAAGTGGGTTATAAATCCAGAATTGAGCCGTTTAGCGTATATCATATAACTTATCTATATATAAACAAGATAACATCGGGATAAAATAACTCCCGTCTTCCAGGTGTCCCAATCTCAGAAGTGGGTTATAAATCCAGAATTGAGCCGTTTAGCGTATATCATATAACTTATCTATATATAAACAAGATAACATCGGGATAAAATAACTCCCGTCTTCCAGGTGTCCCAATCTCAGAAGTGGGTTATAAATCCAGAATTGAGCCGTTTAGCGTATATCATATAACTTATCTATATATAAACAAGATAACATCGGGATAAAATAACTCCCGTCTTCCAGGTGTCCCAATCTCAGAAGTGGGTTATAAATCCAGAATTGAGCCGTTTAGCGTATATCATATAACTTATCTATATATAAACAAGATAACATCGGGATAAAATAACTCCCGTCTTCCAGGTGTCCCAATCTCAGAAGTGGGTTATAAATCCAGAATTGAGCCGTTTAGCGTATATCATATAACTTATCTATATATAAACAAGATAACATCGGGATAAAATAACTCCCGTCTTCCAGGTGTCCCAATCTCAGAAGTGGGTTATAAATCCAGAATTGAGCCGTTTAGCGTATATCATATAACTTATCTATATATAACAAGATAACATCGGGATAAAATAACTCCCGTCTTCCAGGTGTCCCAATCTCAGAAGTGGGTTATAAATCCAGAATTGAGCCGTTTAGCGTATATCATATAACTTATCTATATATAAACAAGATAACATCGGGATAAAATAACTCCCGTCTTCCAGTGTCCCAATCTCAGAAGTGGGTTATAAATCCAGAATTGAGCCGTTTAGCGTATATCATATAACTTATCTATATATAAACAAGATAACATCGGGATAAAATAACTCCCGTCTTCCAGGTGTCCCAATCTCAGAAGTGGGTTATAAATCCAGAATTGAGCCGTTTAGCGTATATCATATAACCTTATCTATATATAAACAAGATAACATCGGGATAAAATAACTCCCGTCTTCCAGGTGTCCCAATCTCAGAAGTGGGTTATAAATCCAGAATTGAGCCGTTTAGCGTATATCATATAACTTATCTATATATAAACAAGATAACATCGGGATAAAATAACTCCCGTCTTCCAGGTGTCCCAATCTCAGAAGTGGGTTATAAATCCAGAATTGAGCCGTTTAGCGTATATCATATAACTTATCTATATATAAACAAGATAACATCGGGATAAAAATAACTCCCGTCTTCCAGGTGTCCCAATCTCAGAAGTGGGTTATAAATCCAGAATTGAGCCGTTTAGCGTATATCATATAACTTATCTATATATAAACAAGATAACATCGGGATAAAATAACTCCCGTCTTCCAGGTGTCCCAATCTCAGAAGTGGGTTATAAATCCAGAATTGAGCCGTTTAGCGTATATCATATAACTTATCTATATATAAACAAGATAACATCGGGATAAAATAACTCCCGTCTTCCAGGTGTCCCAATCTCAGAAGTGGGTTATAAATCCAGAATTGAGCCGTTTAGCGTATATCATATAACTTATCTATATATAAACAAGATAACATCGGGATAAAATAACTCCCGTCTTCCAGGTGTCCCAATCTCAGAAGTGGGTTATAAATCCAGAATTGAGCCGTTTAGCGTATATCATATAACTTATCTATATATAAACAAGATAACATCGGGATAAAATAACTCCCGTCTTCCAGGTGTCCCAATCTCAGAAGTGGGTTATAAATCCAGAATTGAGCCGTTTAGCGTATATCATATAACTTATCTATATATAAACAAGATAACATCGGGATAAAATAACTCCCGTCTTCCAGGTGTCCCAATCTCAGAAGTGGGTTATAAATCCAGAATTGAGCCGTTTAGCGTATATCATATAACTTATCTATATATAAACAAGATAACATCGGGATAAAATAACTCCCGTCTTCCAGGTGTCCCAATCTCAGAAGTGGGTTATAATCCAGAATTGAGCCGTTTAGCGTATATCATATAACTTATCTATATATAAACAGGATAACATCGGGATAAAATAACTCCCGTCTTCCAGGTGTCCCAATCTCAGAAGTGGGTTATAAATCCAGAATTGAGCCGTTTAGCGTATATCATATAACTTATCTATATATAAACAAGATAACATCGGGATAAAATAACTCCCGTCTTCCAGGTGTCCCAATCTCAGAAGTGGGTTATAAATCCAGAATTGAGCCGTTTAGCGTATATCATATAACTTATCTATATATAAACAAGATAACATCGGGATAAAATAACTCCCGTCTTCCAGGTGTCCCAATCTCAGAAGTGGGTTATAAATCCAGAATTGAGCCGTTTAGCGTATATCATATAACTTATCTATATATAAACAAGATAACATCGGGATAAAATAACTCCCGTCTTCCAGGTGTCCCAATCTCAGAAGTGGGTTATAAATCCAGAATTGAGCCGTTTAGCGTATATCATATAACTTATCTATATATAAACAAGATAACATCGGGATAAAATAACTCCCGTCTTCCAGGTGTCCCAATCTCAGAAGTGGGTTTATAAATCCAGAATTGAGCGCGTTTAGCGTATATCATATAACTTATCTATATATAAACAAGATAACATCGGGATAAAATAACTCCCGTCTTCCAGGTGTCCCAATCTCAGAAGTGGGTTATAAATCCAGAATTGAGCCGTTTAGCGTATATCATATAACTTATCTATATATAAACAAGATAACATCGGGATAAAATAACTCCCGTCTTCCAGGTGTCCCAATCTCAGAAGTGGGTTATAAATCCAGAATTGAGCCGTTTGAGCGTATATCATATAACTTATCTATATATAAACAAGATAACATCGGGATAAAATAACTCCCGTCTTCCAGGTGTCCCAATCTCAGAAGTGGGTTATAAATCCAGAATTGAGCCGTTTAGCGTATATCATATAACTTATCTATATATAAACAAGATAACATCGGGATAAAATAACTCCCGTCTTCCAGGTGTCCCAATCTCAGAAGTGGGTTATAAATCCAGAATTGAGCCGTTTAGCGTATATCATATAACTTATCTATATATAACAAGATAACATCGGGATAAAATAACTCCCGTCTTCCAGGTGTCCCAATCTCAGAAGTGGGTTATAAATCCAGAATTGAGCCGTTTAGCGTATATCATATAACTTATCTATATATAAACAAGATAACATCGGGATAAAATAACTCCCGTCTTCCAGGTGTCCCAATCTCAGAAGTGGGTTATAAATCCAGAATTGAGCCGTTTAGCGTATATCATATAACTTATCTATATATAAACAAGATAACATCGGGATAAAAATAACTCCCGTCTTCCAGGTGTCCCAATCTCAGAAGTGGGTTATAAATCCAGAATTGAGCCGTTTAGCGTATATCATATAACTTATCTATATATAAACAAGATAACATCGGGATAAATAACTCCCGTCTTCCAGGTGTCCCAATCTCAGAAGTGGGTTATAAATCCAGAATTGAGCCGTTTAGCGTATATCATATAACTTATCTATATATAAACAAGATAACATCGGGATAAAATAACTCCCGTCTTCCAGGTGTCCCCAATCTCAGAAGTGGGTTATAAATCCAGAATTGAGCCGTTTAGCGTATATCATATAACTTATCTATATATAAACAAGATAACATCGGGATAAAATAACTCCCGTCTTCCAGGTGTCCCAATCTCAGAAGTGGGTTATAAATCCAGAATTGAGCCGTTTAGCGTATATCATATAACTTATCTATATATAAACAAGATAACATCGGGATAAAATAAACTCCCGTCTTCCAGGTGTCCCAATCTCAGAAGTGGGTTATAAATCCGAAATTGAGCCGTTTAGCGTATATCATATACACTTATCTATATATAAACAAGATAACATCGGGATAAATAACTCCCGTCTTCCAGGTGTCCCAATCTCAGAAGTGGGTTATAAATCCAGAATTGAGCCGTTTAGCGTATATCATATAACTTATCTATATATAAACAAGATAACATCGGGATAAATAACTCCCGTCTTCCAGGTGTCCCAATCTCAGAAGTGGGTTATAAATCCAGAATTGAGCCGTTTAGCGTATATCATATAACTTATCTATATATAAACAAGATAACATCGGGATAAAATAACTCCCGTCTTCCAGGTGTCCCAATCTCAGAAGTGGGTATAAATCCAGAATTGAGCCGTTTTAGCGTATATCATATAACTTATCTATATATAAACAAGATAACATCGGGATAAATAACTCCCGTCTTCCAGGTGTCCCCAATCTCAGAAGTGGGTTATAAATCCAGAATTGAGCCGTTTAGCGTATATCATATAACTTATCTATATATAAACAAGATAACATCGGGATAAAATAACTCCCGTCTTCCAGGTGTCCCAATCTCAGAAGTGGTGTATAAATCCAGAATTGAGCCGTTTAGCGTATATCATATAACTTATCTATATATAAACAAGATAACATCGGGATAAAATAACTCCCGTCTTCCAGGTGTCCCAATCTCAGAAGTGGGTTATAAATCCAGAATTGAGCCGTTTAGCGTATATCATATAACTTATCTATATATAAACAAGATAACATCGGGATAAAATAACTCCCGTCTTCCAGTGTCCCAATCTCAGAAGTGGGTTATAAATCCAGAATTGAGCCGTTTAGCGTATATCATTAACTTATCTATATATAAACAAGATAACATCGGGATAAAATAACTCCCGTCTTCCAGTGTCCCAATCTCAGAAGTGGGTTATAAATCCAGAATTGACCGTTTAGCGTATATCATATAACTTATCTATATATAAACAAGATAACATCGGGATAAAATAACTCCCGTCTTTCCAGGTGTCCCAATCTCAGAAGTGGGTTATAAATCCAGAATTGAGCCGTTTAGCGTATATCATATAACTTATCTATATATAACAAGATAACATCGGGATAAAATAACTCCCGTCTTCCAGGTTCCCAATCTCAGAAGTGGGTTATAAATCCAGAATTGAGCCGTTTAGCGTATATCATATAACTTATCTATATATAAACAAGATAACATCGGGATAAAATAACTCCCGTCTTTCCAGGTGTCCACAATCTCAGAAGTGGGTTATAAATCCAGAATTGAGCCGTTTAGCGTATATCATATAACTTATCTATATATAAACAAGATAACATCGGGATAAAATAACTCCCGTCTTCCAGGTGTCCCAATCTCAGAAGTGGGTTATAAATCCAGAATTGAGCCGTTTAGCGTATATCATATAACTTATCTATATATAAACAAGATAACATCGGGATAAAATAACTCCCGTCTTCCAGGTGTCCCAATCTCAGAAGTGGGTTATAAATCCAGAATTGAGCCGTTTTTAGCGTATATCATATAACTTATCATATATAAACAAGATAACATCGGGATAAATAACTCCCGTCTTCCAGGTGTCCCAATCTCAGAAGTGGGTTATAAATCCAGAATTGAGCCGTTTAGCGTATATCATATAAACTTATCTATATATAAACAAGATAACATCGGGATAAAATAACTCCGTCTTCCAGGTGTCCCAATCTCAGAAGTGGGTTATAAATCCAGAATTGAGCCGTTTAGCGTATATCATATAACTTATCTATATATAAACAGATAACATCGGGATAAAATAACTCCCGTCTTCCAGGTGTCCCAATCTCAGAAGTGGGTTATAATCCAGAATTGAGCCGTTTAGCGTATATCATATAACTTATCTATATAAAAACAAGATAACATCGGGATAAAATAACTCCCGTCTTCCAGGGTCCCAATCTCAGAAAGTGGGTTATAAATCCAGAATTGAGCCGTTTAGCGTATATCATATAACTTATCTATATATAAACAAGATAACATCGGGATAAAATAACTCCCGTCTTCCAGTGGTCCCAATCTCAGAAGTGGGTTATAAATCCAGAATTGGAGCCGTTTAGCGTAATATCATATAACTTATCTATATATAAACAAGATAACATCGGGATAAAATAACTCCCCGTCTTCCAGGTGTCCCAATCTCAGAAGTGGGTTATAAATCCAGAATTGAGCCGTTTAGCGTATATCATAGAATTATCTATATATAAACAAGATAACATCGCGATAAAATAACTCCCTCTTCCCAGGTGTCCCCAATCTCAGAAGGGGTTATAAATCCAGAATTGAG
>JASPKZ010007589.1:0-79717 GCA_030220185.1 Diploptera punctata
ATTCTCTTCATTATATGTTTTTAACTGTTTGCATGTGCAAACAAACAAAGACAGTCCGGACTCTTATTCTATTCTATTTAACTGTTGTATGTGAAACCAAAAACAATAGACAGTTCAGGAATCTTACTTCTCATTATACTATTCAACTGTTTGTATGTGAAACCAAAACAAAAGACAGTCAGGAGTCTTCTCATTATACTCTTCAACTGTTTGTATGTGAAACCAAAAAAAAAAAAAAAAAGACAGGAGTCTTACTTCTCATTATACTATGTTGCAATCTTACCTTTAATACATCGAATCCGGACTCTACTCATAAGTAATTTAGGTTTTTAATCTAATGTTGTGTGTCTGGTGAAATATTGAAAGTTTGATTCGCTAGAAGTTGTTCCAAACGGGCGAGCAGTTGATGGGGATCTTTATTCTCAATAACTGGAACGAATTCATCAAATTTTGAGATGGTGGGTTCAAACCCAACAGGACCTTATACTGCACGAACAACCAGCATATAGCCCTGAACTTATGCTTTCAGATTACCATCTGTTTCGATCCATTATCCATTTTTGCATGCAATTTCGAAAATATTTAAAATAATGAAGCTGTGAAATTGGGTCTCAACGAATTCTTCCGTGTCAAAAACCAGAGACTTGTATCGTCGCGGGATAAACACCTCGTTGAAAGTTGGTCAAACATTGTAGTATATGATGGTCTCTGCTGTGAAGAGTAGTATAATCTCTTGTCAGAAAACTTTCCAAAAAAATTGTTTAAAAAATACACTGAACATTCTAAAATTAACGATATTTTATTAGATACTTTACTTTTTGCAGACGATCAGGTTGTGATATCTGAGACAGAAGATGACTTACAACGGGCAATTTACAAATTAAGTAAAATATGTGAAACATACAACTTGAAAATATCTACTCTAAAATCAAAAGTTTTAGCTGTTCGAGGGTTTGAGCCACTAAGAGTAAAAATCCAATTAGAGAATGAAATAACAGAACAGGTGAGCAATTTTAATTATCTGGGATACAATGTATCATATAGAAAAAGTGAAGACATTTAAAACAAAATAAATAAATTTAATTATATGTGTGGCACCATAAAACCACGTTTAAAGGAACTAGAAAAGAGTCACTTTTAAAATTTTATAAAACAATGGCGGTTCCAACACTACTAATGGATCGGAACACTGGGTCTTAACCAAAAACCAGGTACGAAGAACAGAAACGTCGGAAATGAGGTTTCTGAGGAGTCTGGCTGGCTATACAATAACAGATCGAAAACGAAATGAAAATATACGAAGAGAACTAAATATATTCAAACTATTAGATAGAATTACACAATACAGAGATGAATGGATGGACCAAATTAACAGAATAGATAACAATAGAACTCCAAAACAGATTCTTCATTACAAACCACTAGGACGAAAAAATGTTGGAAGACCCAATAAAAGATGGACAGACCAAATCTAACTTGAGATCGGAACAGACCAGCAGGTCTAATCTTTGATGCTGATGATGATTTACTTATGATACAGTGTATATTTTTTTTTCGAATTTTATTTCGAAGAGTTCTGCTTATTGTCCCACATATTAATTAAAATGTGTTGACTTATTTTCAATGTATTTGTGTCTGTAATAACGTATAAAATTATAAATGGTATCACATTATAAAAATATTTTTTTTATTTATGTTACAATTTGCACTTCATTTGCCAATTGTCAATGCTGATTAAATCAGTATTTATTTGTTTCTTTGTTACAGGTAATGCAGCAAACAGCACATCCATAACAGTGAGTTAATGCTATGATTAATATTTTATTAGTACCGCATGAATTTGGATATAATACTTTCATTCATACTTCATCTTGAAATCGCCTTAGAATTACTGGAACACTACACACGACCCGGCTCATTTTAGCAAATTTAAATATCACATTTTTATCCTTGTTGATCGAGTTAATATTTATGAATTGAACATTATTAAATTCGGCACATGATATAGAATTATGTACGTTCAAAGGGTTATATTTCATAGCATAATTATAAGGTTTTCGAAAAACTTTTCCATTTTTCTCCTTAAGACATGTTTTTTTAAGAAAATGAAATACTGAGAAACGTTGTTCCATAAAAACAACTTCAGGAGATGGATTAACTGTGGAAACAAAATACAAAATAGTTGCAACAACAAAAAAACTACGGTAACTAACTAACGCAATGGTGACACGCCGTAGAATAGTGGTTAAGGCACTACGCTACAAGCCGGAAGGTCGAGGGATCGAGTCCCAGTGGGGTCAGGATTTTTAAACTGACACAAACCTTCTGGCGGCACTATGGCCCTGGGGTCTAGTCTGCCGCTAACGGAAATGAGTACCGGACGCTTGTTCTGGGGGTAAAGGCGGCCGTCACGTAGGGCTGAGAACCCGGCTGACATCAAGTGCCGATTGTCTAGAAAAAGTGGGAGCCTTTACCTCCTACTACCCCAAAGGCCTTGAGGTCTTTAGTGGTATCACTTTACCTTTACCTTTAACTAACGTAATAACACTGTCGAATCAAGGGTTTCATGGCCGCGTTGACAACTTCCCAAACGTCCTTATTCTGCTTTAGTATTTTCTAATAACCCCCTGTATAATTAGCTCCCTCGAATCATCTAATAAATAAAAATTAATGTTTGTATGTTTGTTTGTTTGTTCGTACTTTATGCGCGGCCATACCGTTGATCCGATTGTGATGGAGCTTTTTGGAAAATGTTCAGGAGATTCCCGGGTTGAACATAGGCTGTAAGAGAGTTGTGATACTCAACTCCTATACCGTTAAAAATCGCCCTTCATAGTAGAAAACGTGAAAAAATAGTTATTTGGACGCTTAAATAGCTTACGCTGCCTACACCATAAAAATACACAAAATTAATGTACACAGAATTGAATATCCGCGACAGCATATATTTATCTCTTAAAGATAACTCTCAATAGCCATTTTTTCTTTCATTGATGCCAAGAAGATCGATTACGTAGATTCCTCTGCAAGCATAGCAGCACATAGCGGGTATTCTTTTACGGATAACTCACAATAACGAGTTTTGTCTTTTAGCTCATTTATGCCAAGCAGATCGAGATACGTAGGCTAGATTCCCGGGAAACCCCGTGTAATCAACATGGGGAATCTTAAAATAATTACGATATACATTTATAATTATTTTTCATTCTACTTATTCAACTAATTATAAGAAGCACATTAATATTTTTGTCATACAGCTCATTTATGCCAAGAAGATAGGGATGAGTAGATTCCCGGACGACGCCGTGTAAACAACAAAGGGTATCTAGGCTATAAATAATTACGATATAAATTTTACCATTTACTTATTCAACTAAACATAAAAGTACATTAATTTTCATTTATTTAGGCGTAGCAGCGCACGCCGGGTATTAGCTAGTAGTTAATATTTTCTTAGCTTATTTTTGATTAAGCTATTGAGCATTTTCCCTATGGTTTTCCTACATTGAGTATCTATGGCATTCTTTCATTTCCCATTCGTGCTGTATGTTCTGCCCATCCCTGTCTCCGGAACTTAATAGTTCCTATAAACATCAGGTAGCTCACTAGCATGTAGTCTTCTCCTGTAAGTTCGTCAGTTCTTGGTTGAAATTTTTTCCTAAGGAATCTATTCCCATATACTCGTATTTTTTTCTCTTCCTTTGAAGTAAAAGTCCATATTTGACATTTATACAATATAACTAGAAGAAACTGTTCTATATATTTTAATAGTACACCGCTGTAGTCTCGAAGTAGCGCGCTACTTGTCGTGCACTGAGACTGGGTTCGATTCTCGGTCGCGACAAGTTTCCTGGGTAAGGTTCTTTTCGGGGTTTTTCCTCACCTGTAAGACAAATGTGAGGAAACCTCCAGGCCCAAACACTCCCAGATCATCATCTGACCACCATTATTACCACTATCATCCCCGGGGTGGAAAGCAATTGGAAGCTACCACACCTATAAAATTATTCCCTAGTAAAGCTGTAAAGCATAGCATGAAAATTCTATGACTGCAGTGAAAGATCTGGTCTTGGGCAGAACACTGTAACTAACTTACTAACTCACTGGCACTAACAAACCCGTAGGTTCATGGCCGAGCGGATATAAGCTTTCCAAACATCCCTATCCTGAGCTAATGTTTTCCAACAATCCATTGTATAATCTACTTCCCTCAAATCATAGTTAATGTTATTCTCCCACCTCATTCTTAGTCTACCACCTTGGCGTTTTCCCTCTGGTTTTCCTACAAGAAGCTTCCATGCAAGCTCCTCTTCCATTCCCCATTCGTTCCACATATCCTACCCATCGCAGTCTATGAGATTTAACTGTTCTCATTATATCTGGCTTCCTATAAATGACTATGTAGTTCACTGTTATGTAGTCTTCTTCATTCACCTATTTGCTCATCTCTCTTTAGTCCAAAAATGTTCCTAAGAACTTTATTCTCAAATACTCGTAATCTCCTTTCCTCCCTTAAAGTAAGAGTCCATATTTCGCATTCATATAAAATAACTGGTGGAAAAATAATTTTATATATTTTCGCTTTAATGTTTTTTTTTAAGTAATTAGGATGCCAAGAGTCTCTGCAATGCATAATAGCAAGAATTTCCAGTATTGAGCCTATGTTTAATTTCTTTGTGACCTCATTCCGATCTCATTCTTAGGTGTTTGAATTCAGCCACTTCCTCAAAATTTCCCTCACTTCTCATTAACTGTCCATTTCCATTATATAATGAATTTCTATGTGTGACCATATATTTAGTAGAACACTATAACATTTTTTAGAGAAGTTGGGATGAATACTACTAAAATTCATTGTAAGTAACAGTTAAGGTTATTAAAATATAAAATTATGGAATATTCACCTGAAAGGTCCGTCTTCTCAACTTAATTAATTATGTAACTGTAGCGCTTTCGGGACTTGTCCCATCATCGGCAGGATTCAAAACTGGTGTTTCACTGAAGATCTGGTAGCAACGGAACACAACATGAACGCTACAGTTGTGTAATTAATTAAGTGGAAGAGACGGACCTTTCAGGTGAATATTCCGTAATTTTATATTTTAATTTCGAATAATACCTCAATGGAACACAACATGAATCTTATAAAAGTTAGTTAAGGTTATGTAGTAAAGTGTTAAAATGTTACAATAAGTACCTGATATATCAGTCATCCTCAACTAAAATTGATTTCTGTTTTAAAAACTTCGTCAATTAGTTAAAAACCATGTTTCTGAAAGGTCTACATAGCTATAACTAATTCACGAAGTTTTGTTAACAGAAATCTATTTTAGTTTAGGACGACTGTTATGTCTAATACTTTTTATAATATTTTAACGTTTTAGAAGTCGGGATGACAAGAGTCTCGCTAATGAAGAATAGCATGAGATTTCAGAATTGAGTCTATGTTTGATTTCTTCACACACCTCATTCCTGTTTGTAATTATTGTTCCTGGGATTTGAATTCAACCACTTCTTCGAAATTTCCCACATTTTTTCATTAACTGTCAATTCCCATTAGATAATATGTTTATACTTGTGACCATGTGTTTAGTTTCATTAATAATTATATCCAGTCCCAATTTCTTAGTTCTACTCAGTATCTCCTCGCTATTGCCTAAAAATACTACATCATTGGCATGTACCAGCAGCTTATACCGTTGATTTCTAGGCTTCCTTTATCCTTTAAATATTTTATTACATTTATAATACTTCCCATCATTTCACATCATATACTATCTCTAGTTCTCTCAACTTGAATTTCCTACCACAGGAAATCAGCGGCTGCCGGACGTTAGGATCTTTTAAAAGAAATCGAAATTTACAGTTGAGGGGTCAAGTGAGAGAGGGAGCTATGCCACATTGAGAAGAAATGGAAATAAGCAGTGCTATTTATATTAAAATGTATATTTTTTTGCGCGATAGTGCGTTTTGTCGTACTTACCAGCAATGGCGACCATTATTGAAAGTTCAACTTCCTACATTTCGGAGTTGCCAACCTAAATTACTATACTGTAATTTTATATTTACACCCACGTGCGGAAAGTAAAACCACTGCCCTCTATGTACTGCGTACAATGTGTTTAGGCTACAGAAAATATCCAAAAGATAGTGTTAATATACATTATACGAAACAAATCACTGCATTTTAAATAAACTGAACTTTATTTGAAACAATATAAAACAATAATTACGAACTTGCGGCCGTGTTATCAATAATTGTTCTCAAGGCCTCCTGTTGTTTCAGCTAATAAACATTGCCCACGTTAGTCAATTGTTTATATTGAACGCAAATATTTCCAAAAAAGATGTTATTATTTTACTATTATTTATTATTTTGAAAACACCATCGCGCAAAAAATAATGTACAACGCATGTTTGTGAAATGTTTTACAGAATCTCGGAAATTAAAACCTCGCTATCGCTAGGGTTTTAAACATTTTTCCTCGATTCTGTAAAAAACCTCTTCCCAACCTCGCATCGTAATATACTATTTCCTATTGCATAATTCACGTAACAGTAAGTTAAAGAAGAAAAAAGTTATCCCTTTATTGTAAAAATAATTTCGTAGTATAATACCTTATAAAACCCAATTTATTTCCATTTCTTCTAAAAGTGGCATAGCTCCCTCTCTTACTAGACCCCTCAGTTGTTCTAACCTTGACTTGATCATTACCTGTATAAGGTAATGATTATACATGGAATTTTCATTTCATTATGGCTTTAACTCTGCCAGAATAAATAAAGGTTTTTATTTTCATCATTATTATTATTGTTATTATTATTGTTATTATTATTATTATTATTATTATTATTATTATTATTATTATTATTATTATTATTATTATTATTATTATACAATGTATCTTCTTGGTGGAGATTGTAACCAATTTCCTTAATACAGTACTATATCAAATAAAACCCAATCACCTACCGCTAGCTTAAAAGCCGTGTACGCGTATCGACAGAAAAGCTGCCATTTTCAAGACCGAGTAATAACAAAATTGAACTATTTTGTTTACGCATTTTCCTTAAGTTAGAGTTGGTTATCAATTTAGTTATTAGTCAGACTTGAGGATGACAGCATTTGTGTCGAAACGCGTCTATGGTTTTTTAACCTCGAGGTGGGAATTGGTTTTATTTGATATCGTATTGTATTAACGAAATGTGATGACACGCTCTGGAACAAAATTGAATAGTACAAGATATAGCACGTCTCCATTCTTTAACCCATTAAGAATTTAAAAAGTTACTGAAATCTGTTTGCCAACCGTCCTCTATACTTTGTGCCATTTATATCTATCTAATGTCGTAGCCCATAGTTGAGCTTTAGCTTCTTCTTTATAAGGAGTTAGTAGAACAAGTTATTTGTAGTTACCTTATTTGCTCATGGATGGCATGTGGTCAATACACCGACCCAATGAGACATCTAACGGGAAACTAAGGTATTACTGGGACATTGATGTCGGTAAATTTTGCTTGGAGGCCTTTTATTCAGGCTTAATGATCTTTTACGAGCCTGGAAATCTTCAGACTCGGGACGCACAGCTCAAAGACTCTCCCGAAGGACTTGCTCCTTGGTTTTTTTCTGACCTAAAAAATCAGTCGACGCCGACTGGGTTTGAACCCGCGTTCCTCGGAACTAGAGACAAGGAACATAACCTAGTCCATCGCGGCCGACTTTGTGCCATTTAAACACTTTCGAATAAGTCTAACGTTTTAGCAATTCATAGAAATGGTATGGAGAATTAAGTGGGAGTATTATCTGACAATTTTCTTAAATTTATATTATGGCAACGACGCCCTTATTTCAGTGTATGTTTCATTGAAATGAAGTGTTTTGTAATGTGTTTTTTATATCAATATAACACTATTATGAATACTACGCTCTGTCGAGAATTTGAACACTTTTCCAAATAGAACAGAGGCTGTGGCATGCATATTTTCAGAAATTTCAGAGCATTCATGTAAATTCGGTGCCTAGAATTGCCGCTGTGATTTAATATTGCATTGCTTGGCTATGTCCATTTCTGTTAATCTGACAGCAAATGTGATTCTATTTAATTATTTAAAACATTGAATAAAATATAGGTGTTATTTATTTATTTCTATGTGCTTACCTCGTGGGAACAATGTCATAAATGTGATGTGATACAATGATCATTTTGTTTTTATCGTAAACATTTGCCATAAGAATGAAGAGGGAACGGGTTCGATACCAATCGGGACACGTTTCCTAGAGATTTAATTTCATTCCCTATCATTTCCCTGAATTCGTATTCCTGAATCATTTCTCGCGAAAGATGCGACTCTTCGTAGGAATGTAAAAATATTCAGGATTATTATACACCCCACCAAAGAAATTCTCTCGCACCCGCCTTAACCGAATACAAAATTCGGAAAAGTTATTTTCACCGATTTATTAAATGTTCGCATTAAAACCTAACCAAAAACTGGCACTACTGTTGGAACCTTATACTTTACACAGAGCAAAGAAGAAATATAAGGCTAGGTGAGGTATTTTTCTTAAGCTTTGTAACTGTAATTCAAAAAGGAATATGTACCTTATTCAGGTTCTTCTCATGAAATTATTGTTTGAGAAATGTTTACATTCTTATTCGATCCAATTTAGCAGACAACAAAAAATTACTATAATATATATATGAATCAGTAATATATATTCAATAATATACTATATATGACATGATTAAGAAAGATAAAGGCCCCTGACTCGGGTATGCGAAACCGGATCTCTGGGTTGGTAACCCAGCGTGTATTCCCTTTACCCCACCGGGCGATTCAAATTCGAACACTTAGTTGTGTCGTAAATACACTTACGTACTCACTGGCACTATCGAACTCCGTCGGTTCATGGCCCGCGCGGACCTAAGCTCTCCATCCACATCCGCTATCCACGAGCCAATTGCGTTCCCAAATCATTCCCTGTACAACATACTTCCCTCAATCATCCTACGTTCAGGTTGTCCACCCACGCCTCATTCTTGGTCTTCCCAATGCGCGTTTTCCTTCTGGCTTTCCTACAAGAAGTTTCCATGCATTGTCTGTTTTCATTCCCCCCATACGTGCAAACATGTCCTGCCCATTCGCAGTCTACGAGGGACTTAACCGAGCTTATTATATCTGGGTTTCTTCGTACAAGACCATGTAGTTCATGGTTATTGAGTTCTTCTCCATTCACCTGTTCTGTTCATCTCTCTTTGGTCCAAAACGATGTTTACTAAGGACGTTTTATTTCCAAATTTACTTGTAATATCCCTTCCTCCCTTAAAAGTAAGGAGGTCCATTTGTGTTCGCACCCATATACATATAACTGGTAGAATAATCGTTTTATATATTTTCAGCTTAACGTTTTTTGAAAGGGGAGGTTGGGACTATCAAAGTCTCTGCAATGGCATGATGAGCATGCCTTTCCAGAATTGAGCCTCTATGTTTAATTTCTTGTTGGCAATTCTCATTCCTATTTGTGATCAGTGTTCCTAGGTATCTGAATCCAAGCCACCTCCTGAAAATTTTCCATCGATTTGTCATTAGCGTGTTCCATTTCCAGTATATAATGAATTTCTACGTGTTGACCATATAATTCGTTTACTGATTTTTACTTCCAGTCCTAATTTCTTAGTGTTACTCAGATTAGGTTGTGCGTGTTTTGGCCTTTAGTATCTCCTCCGCGAATCGGCCCAGGGAGTAGTACTACATCATCAGCATAAACTAACCATTGAGTTGTAAGCCTTCCTCATTCTCTAAAGATTTAATGGCATGCTCTAGTACAAAATTAAATAGTAGAGTAGATAGTGCATCTCCTTGCTTCAACCCATTCTGGATTTCAAAAGTGTCTGAAAACTGTTTGCCTACACGCACCCTACTCTTTGAGCCATTTAGACACATTCGTATAAGTCTAACTAACTTTTTAGAAATTCCGAACTCCAGCAGGATACTATATAACTTCTCCCTCTTAATTGAATCATATTCTTTTTTGAAGTATACATATAGTTGATGTACAGTTCCATTATATTCCCATTTCTTTTCTAAAATCTGTCTTATACTAACAATCTGATCTGTTGTAGACCTGTTTCTTCTAAATGCACATTGATGATCTCCTAGGATGTCATCAATATAGGGAGTAAGTCTGCTTACTAATATCTTTGTTAGAACTTTGTACAAAGTTGAAAGTAATGAGATGCCCCTGTAGTTGTTGCAATCAGTTTTATCTCCTTTCTTATAAATTGGTACGATAATCGATTCCTTCCATTCATCTGGAAGAGCTTCTTTTTCCCAAATCATACTAAGCAACCAGCGTATCTTGTCCATCTATTTCTCTCCCCCTGATTTTATCAGTTCTGCTGGGATCTCATCTGAACCTGATGCTTTATACATCTTCAATTTTTCAATTGTCATTTCAACCTCTAATGCACTTGGCTCTGACTAATCTAACCCCGTTGTCATTACTATCTTCATGAAGGCTGAATTTGCCTATTGATGGTTTGTATATATCTTCCCGCCCCACTTTTGCATTAAAATCTCCTAAGACAATTTTCATATGATATCGTGAAAGGCTATCAAATAAGCATTTTTTTCTTATATATACATTATATATTTATTTATTTATTTATTTATTTATTTATGACATGATAAGAAAAATAAATGCCTGGACGGAATTCGTTCCCGGATCTCTGAGTTGATATCTGAGTGCGCTACCACTTACGCTACCAGGCGAATCCAGAACAAACGTTTATTTCTCTTATACATACTAAGAATATGTATAAGAGAAATAAATGTTTGTTCTGGCTTTACCTGGTAGCGTAAGTGGTAGCGCACTGAGGAATCAACTCAGAGGTCCGGGTTCGAATCCCGTCCAGGCATTTATTTTTCTTATCATGTCATATTAAGCTTGCATTGCTCAATGTCAAATTTAATTATAACATATATATATATATATATATATATAGCCTATGTGTGCGAGTTTTTAACGTTCTAGCTGCCTTAATGATTTGTTTTTAGGACCAAACTCTGTATATAGCAATCAATGAAATAAATTGGGTGGTCTAGTGGTTATGTTCCTAGTCTCCAGTCCCGAGAATCGCGGGTTCTAACCTGGCCGGGCTCAGTGGATTCTTTAGGATGGAAAAATCTTAGGAATAACTCCTCCTAGAAGGACTTTAAGCCGTGGGTACTCATCTGGAGATTTTCAGGCTCATAAAAGAACCTTAAGCTTGTAAAATTGAGCTTCTAAGCAAAATTTACCAATCTTCTTAATCCAAGTAACACATTAGTTGCCTACTAGATATCTCATATCATTCATGATATCTGTAGGAAATAAAGCATAACTAAATTAGCTTAGTATAGAAACTCCTAACCAAGGAGAGGCTTTGGCTACATCAGGCGTCGCCGATGCGCTCCTGCTTCACGTTCAGTGCAAGAGGCAGATTGTAGGTTTCAACGCGCTGCATATAAACAATAAACAGTCAGTGGCGTTGATTATAAAAATTAGCACGATGAAATTACTCATATCATCATCATCATCATCCTAAGGCACGACAACTTCAAAGCTGAAAGTTTTGGCCTTGTCAACAACTCTCCTCAATGACAATCTGTCTTTGCCATATTCAAATTAGTCCCTTTCATTTTCTTTAGATCGTTCATTATGTCATCCTCCCATCCGATCTTCGATCTACCAACTGCTGTGCTTCCTATAAGTTTCCATTTATAGAGCTTCTGGACTTTCTCTGATCGTCCATACTGATCAAATATCCAAGCCAACCTATTCTAAGAGATCTTATATGGTTTACTATATTCTGATTTTTGACTAATTTGTTTAGTTCGTTATTTGTTTTGATTCTCCAACAATTATCAGTCCCTCTATTTGGTCCAAATATTCTTCTTAAAATTTTCCTTTCAAAAAGTAATAATTTCTGTTTTATTGTTTCTTTTAGGACCCAAGTTTCACTTGCATATGTATGCACGGGGTTATTGAAAAAGAAAGAAGAATGGGAATGGGATCGTATCGTAATTGTGCTCTTTTATAGAACCTATCATACATTTCCAAATTAACTTGTGACAAACAAGTATTAAGCAGAGTTTTCAGCTGGGCCCAAATACAGACATAAATCCATATTTCTTAAATAGAGCCTCTATAGTATTATTCAACATTGAAGTTTCAAAAGTAAACTAACCGTATTTAACTTTACTGTAAGTATTAATATTGATGGTCATGAGAGGATTGGGAATCTCTCCTAGGCACACAAAACTTAGGTTCAAGCTAGAATTGACATAATTAAGCAACCTACAATGAAAATACATGCAAACTTGAACTAAAATGATGTAATTGATAATTCTCAAAAGTAAAATATAAATAGCTGTTTATAGCAACAAATGAAACATAAACATAATAAATAATATAAGTAATCTAAACAGTCGTCGGTTTTAAACAACAAGAATAATACATACATATATCATTAACTTTACAATCATCCCAAAACGAACAAGCTTCTTTTTAACAGCTTTCTTGATACAAATAATTAAACAGTCCTTGGGAAGGGATCGTTCCTTATGATCCTCGCCCCCCCCCCGACGAACTTATAGAAACGAAAGGCAGGCTGCGATTGTTAACTGGGCTTAGCTTCTGGTCAGGGACATTAGTCATCGCGTAATCCAGGTAGCGCAGATGACGTCAGGAAGGGGAATCTAGGAGAGGACAAAGCTTGGAAGGGATAGAGCAACGATAATATTCGCCTACACAAAGTCTATTATGGACGTCACGGCAGCAAAATCACGTCACCACGGTACATGTAACTACTGGTCTAATGAGTGTTTTGTATAACGTTATTTTTGCTGTTTTTTTATATTAATTTGCTTTTAAATAAGATTATCTTTGCAAAATAAGTTTTTTTTTCCCCCCCATTTACCAATCTTTCCTTAATTGCCTCTTCTAATACATTATGTCCGTTTACTTTGGTACCTAGGTATTTAAATGATTCCACTGTGTTAATTTGCATGTCATCAAGTTGTAGATTTTCCGATTTTTCTGTTGTGATTACTGTATTTTAATTTGCTTTGTTTGTTTTATCTTGATTTATTATTAGACCAAATTTTTTAGAGCCCTCTTTCAAATTTTGTAATGTGAATCACGCTTATTTGGTTCTTGCTGTAATCAGTATGTCATCTACATAAGCTATATACTGTTTGAGTTCAGTTGTAATGTTTCCCTTTACTTCCATTTTCTTGAATATATAATTAATGATTAAGCCGAATAAGGTAGCTGAGAGGGGCAAATTACTCATATTCAGTACATAGAGAGAGGAGAGTTTTTTGTTTGTGTTAGGCTGTGATATTGCACTTTATTTGGTATGTGGAGCAATTGCTAAATATTACAACATAAGGCGCTAAATCACTACGCATAGTGCAGATTATGGTGAAGAAAAACTATCCGACATGGCACAAGAGAAAGCCCTCGAACATCTCAAATCTAAAGCTATGAAGAATATTTTTAAAAATGTTGTTCACGTTAATCGGCAGGCTGTATTTCGCGCTAGCTATAGAATATCCAACTATACATTAGCTGAAATTTCAAAGCTATTCACAGAAGGGGAATTTGTTAAAAACTATGATATTATGTTGCTCCAACACAAGGCCTCAAATTGATGCCACTGTAGAAGGCAATTAATGTCAAGTGTCGACAAGGCCATTGAGCAATACGTAAACACAAGTTAAAACTATTTATTTATAGAAATTATTACATTTTTACTAGCACCAGTGTCTTCCTAGATGGATTAATTAGCACTGTTGTATGTTATAATTCGGATATCACACTATAGTTATTTATATATCAATACAAGTAAATATTTTACTCACGTTTGTTGTACAACCTTTAATAAAATATAGGCGCAACTCTTGATGATGGAAAGTTAGAGTTTTGAAGAGCGATTCATACCAGTACGTTGCTACATGTTCTGACTCGTTTGAGTATAAAACGGACGGCGTAAATTTCTCTTCACGCAGCATTCGTATCGTTCGCTTCAGTGGAGCAGTCGGCAAGATGCTCTTTTCCGATGACGCGGGCCCACGTTCGATTCTAGTCAGGTAGATTTTATTTATTTATTATTATTTAATAACGTCGTTAATTTTTATAATGCCTGCATGTTACCAGGCTTCGTTATATAAATAAATAAATAAATATATATATATATATATGTAAATATTCCCGGTCAGGACAGGCTCCTCGGTGAGATTTTTTCGTGGTTTTTGCTCATCTGTAAAATAAATGTCAGGAAGAATATGGCCCAACGGTCCCAGAAAATCATCTGGCCATCATCATCATTGTCATCATCATTCTTCACCAGTGTGGAAAGAAAAGGGAAGCTACCACACATATTACCGTTCCCTAGTAAAGCTGCAAAGCATAGCATCAAAATGCTATGTTTGCAGTGAAAGACCTGCCCTCGGGCAGAATTACTATGATATGGAATGTATGGAAATAGATAAATTAAAGGAAACAGCTCATATATTATATAAATATATATAATGAATAACAATTGTAATGTCTCATTACTTTCTTTAAAAAACGCATGGCATAATAAAATTATTTATTTCCATTACTAATACAAAACGCGCCTGATTAATTTAAATTAAGTTAATATCTAATTTCATTATACAAGTGAGTCCTGAAGTACTGCATTGCTTCATACGGACAATTTCTAGTAGAGATGGTTGTGGTCTAATGGAGGGAGCTTCTCTTTCCCGTGCATGAAGTCGCGTGTTCGATCCTGCTGTAATGATTTTTTTTCTCTCTCTCTCTCTCTCTCTCTCTCGTCCTTATTTGAATTAATTTTCTTTAATTTTCTTTCATTTCTTTTGCTTTGTTTTATTTTCAGTATTTACCGCACTACTTATTTACACGAAATTGTTTTCCATTGCACGACACACAACGAAATAGACCGGATTTAGTTTTTCAAATAGTTGCATAGGCCTACTTGTGAACCAAATATCTGATCTCTGATCATGCGCAGTGCTTTCGTTCTGAGACTTGAAAATTATCTGTGCGCCATCAATTATTTCAAAGGCTGTATATGTTGATAGGATTGCATGATTCTAAATTGTGTCCATTTCACATGCTTCCTATTCGGATAGTCTACTTCGGGCTTAGAAAAAAAATGGTTTAGTTCAATGGAAACTTTACCCTTAACTGAATATTTGTTAATTTATTATAGCAACATTTTAGCGAGAAATGGCTTAAAGTTCCTCCCGGAGAACTGATTCCTTGGATTTTTCCATTTAAAAAAATCCATCGATCATTCAGAGTTTGAATATGAGAACTTGAGGACCAGAAGCAAAGCACTTAACCGCTAGACCACCGAGTCCTATACGATTTATAATAAGGTACGATAATTAGCTTATCTTAAAGGGAATGCCGCATATTACATTAACTAACTAACTCACTGGCACTTTCGAACCCGTATGTCCATGACCGCGCGGACATAAGCTTTTCATAAATCCCTATCCTGAGCTAATGTTTTCCAATCATCCCCTGTATAATCGACTTCCCTTAAATCATAGTTAATTTTATTCTTCCACCTCATTCTTGGTCTACCAACTGGGCGTTTTACCTCTGGTTTTTCTACAAGAAGCTTCCATGCACGTCTTTAATTCCCTATTCGTGCCATATGTCCTGCCCATCGCAGTCTACGAGATTTAACTGTTCTCATTTTATCAGGCTTCCTATAAAGAATTCACTGTAATTCACTGTTAAGCAATCTTCTCCATTCACCTGTCTGTTCCGCATATTACATTGTTGAATTATTACATTGCTGCATTATAAATACTTAGACTTAAAATTTCACAGAAATATGTTTATCAGTTGACTGTAATGAGAGTATATAAGTTTGCAGTTGACTACGGCAGAAGTATAGAGTGGGCATCATATAAGCAAATAGAAATCCGCTCGGGTCCGATCCTGTCTTACAGCCGCTAATTGCTAAGGCTTTATTATCACACGATGTCTCCATGCGTCGCTCTTGCACAGATCCGGTCTATTAGATTGAATTAAATTTATTCCGTGGTCCGTAGCGGCTCGGACAGTTGAATGGACGCCATGATGGATGGCTTGGACCGACCCTCCGATATGCGATTAAAGGACCTAAGGTAATAAATAGAAAGCTGTGATAGATGTGCTAGAATTTCTTAATTTTGAGTCTCTGCCTTAACCAACTTGTCATTTTCATGGAGTGTCCTGGCTTCCCCCTCCACATCACTCTCACAGGCGCACCGCCATTTAATATCACTTTTTATTCGAAAATGACTAAACGGTCAGTCGTAAACATTTTTCAATTTCAATGATAGAAAATGTTTGACTTATCTTATTAGATTACAATTTTCAACAACACCAACAGCAAGAACAACAACAATAATAATAATAATAATAATAATAATAATAATAATAATAATAATAATAATAATAATAATAATAATAATAATAATAATAATAATAATAATAATAATAATAATAATAATAATTTAATTAAACGAGTTTCACAATTTAAATATCTTGGTGAAATAATTCAGGAAAATGGAATTGAAACTAAAGCCAATAAAAGTAGATGCCAAAAAATGGAAACAGCATTTCGGCTTACTCACAACACTTATAATAAAAAAATGCATATCTTTACATACAAAGTTACGACACTATAACACTGTAATTAAACCAGAGTGCCTCTATGGAACAGAAACATTAATTTTGAACAGAAAAAAATATATCGAAAATATAGTGAATAAAGAATTCAAAATTATAAGAATGGTTTTAGATCCACAAGTCATAGATGAAGCATTTAGACTCAGAAGTAAAAAGGAAATAAAAATATATACAGACATTCATTGATATTAGAAAACGAAGAATAAAATTTTATGGCCATATTAAACGAATGAACTCAAATAGGCTTACAAAACAGATAATGGAATTCTACAAAAACAGAAGTAAAGCTCCAGTGGATACTATGAAGTGGATTGATGAAGTCAAAAAGGACTTAAAATTGGCAGTAATTACTAAAGAAGATATCCCAAACAGAGATATATTTAGAATTAAGGTGAATAAGTGGCAAGTTGACCAAGAGGACAAACCGAAGAAAAAAACTGGTTCAACTTGGACAGATGAGAGAAAACAAGCTCATAGCAAAAGAATGAAAGAAATTTGGGCTCAAAGGAAACGCCTCTAAGTACTTTGCGTAGTCCAACATGGGCTCATCCGCTTTTTAAAAAAAATAATAATAATGTATTTTATTCAATGCCACCACTTTTGCCATTTCCACATTCTGATATTCTCTCCTTGCATGGAGTCATTGTAACCCACTTCTGAGGTTGGGGCGCCTGGAAGGCGGACTTAGGCTGCCCGATGATGTATGATGATGCTAATATGCGCTAGGAGAGGTCTTAATCCTAAACTTAACATATATATTAATGATGATAATGATGGCCTAATGATATTCGGGGATAGTTTGAGCCTTAAAGTTCCCTGACGTTTATCTTACAGGTGAGGAAAAAATCCTTAAAAAATCATCACCCAGGAAACTTGTCCCGACCGGGAATCGAACCCGGGCCCGCTGCGTAACAAGGCAGCACGAGACCTCGAGACCACAGCGCGCGGTGGACCTATAACTAGAGCTAAGATTTTTATGTACTAAAAGATACGATTGCAATATACCAGTATAATTGGAAGTTAGACTTATGACAGTTATGACTGTGTATTGTTTTGATTTTACGTACAAACAGTTGAATAGTATTATGAGTAATAAGACTTCTGACTCTTCTGTCTTCTTTTCACTACAAACAATTGAATAATACTATCGTATTGCAATCTTATTTTTTATTACATTAAAAACCCCTAACCTTATTTAAAACAATATAATTAATGAAAAATACTAACAGTAACAATTATAATACAATTAATAACGATAATAATATTATAAATATTAGTAATAACAATATCAATTATAATAACATTAATAAAATGGATAATTATTTCAACATTAATAACAATAATAAAACAATCATAATCAAAACAGTAAAAATAACAATATTAATATTAACAATAAAGTTTATATTAATAACAATAATAAAAACAATAAAAATTATAAAAACTAACTCACTGGCATATCGAACACGTAGGTACATGGCAGCACGGACATAAGGTCTTCACACATCTCTAATCCGAGGTAATGTTTTTCAATCATCCACTTAATCTACTTACCTAAAAATCATACTTACTTAATACAGGCTTTCCACTTTACAGCAGTTTGCCTTTGGTTCCTGCTTTCCAGAGATTCCTATCTTCCCATTGTCCATCTTCCATACCCCTCTTCATCATGGCATCATATATTCCCTCAAACCATGCTCTTCTACTTCTCCCCCTCCTCCTCCTGCCTGGTACCATCCAATCCAACACTTGTTTAGGCCACTGGTCTTCCGACATCCGTTGTACATGTCCATACCACTGTAGAGCTCTCTTTGTTATCCTATCGATAACAGTTTCTTGTGCATCCATTTCTTGTCTGATATATGTATTTCGAATATGTTGTAACCTGGATATTCTCATACTTCTCCGATTTACCAACTTATTTAACAACACGTTTTCAAAATTTATCGGCTCATCACAATTTACAAACAAGATCACAAGACTCTTCTTTACTTTTGATACCACAACACAGGACCTGTCTATACTCTGAATCTTACACAATATCTATGGCTGGAGCATGGAACTCACTTCCCAGTCATGTCAGGGACTGTCAATCGCTATCATTATTTAAATCCAAATTAACTGATATCTTAAGTTCGACACAATGAAAACATTAACTGCATAACAACTACACTGCTCAAAAAAATTAGGGGATATTGTACAATAACCTATTAAGACTATGTTTTTTGGAATAGTATTAGATGTAATCACTTTCTATTACTCCAAGATAATGTAAATAAGAGTTTGAAGTTGTTACGTAACCTCAGTACCACACCAGAGGGCAGTGTCTGTACGGTTGATGTGAAAGGGTGGTGTGGGGGTGAATGTTTTGTTGCTGTTTTTAAATCCAGTCCAGTTTTCAGTTAGTGAATGACTTGCCTTAGGGACAGTAATGCCTCGACAACGTGATTTACCTGAACCAATGGCTTGGAGGGCCATATGAAGGATGGAAGCTGGACAGACATAACAAGAGGTGGCACAAGCCATTGGGGTGTCTCAAAGCGTGATTTCCAGTCTTTGGAATCATTTTCAAAGAACATACTGTTCACAGAAGAGCCGGACAAGGTCGACCAAGGGCAACAACAGCAAGGGATGACCTTTACCTCTTGTTAACAGCCCGTCGGAATAGACAGCAGAATGCAACTCAACTGCGAAATACACTTCAAACAGCAACAGGACGCAGGGTGTCAATTCAAACTGTCCCTAATCGACTGCATGGAAGTGGTCTCTATGCCCGTAGGCCCATGGTGTGTACCAGGTTAACTCCACAACACCGTAGAGATCGCAGAAACTGGGCGGAGGAACATCGTGTGGAGGCATGCTGATTGGAAATCAGTTCTTTTTTTCTGATGAGTCAACATGGAATGTGATAGTCGGCGTTTATTCATCTGGAGAGAAAAAGGGACACGAAACAATCCAGCTTTTGTACGTGAAAGATCCCCATATGGTGGCGGTGGATTGATGGTGTAGGCAGGAGTCAGTAGTGGTGGACGTACGGACCTCTACGTTATCCAAGGTGGTACTTTGACTGCGGTAAAGTATAGAGATGAGATTCTCCGACCTTTTGTCGTGCCTTATGCTGATGCCATAGGTGATTCTTTTCTTTTTATGGACGATAATGCACGACCCCACAGAGCTAGCTTGGTGGACGACATGCTGGAAGTGGAGGGTATCGAGCGTATGCAATGGCCAGCTTCCTCCCCGGACTTAAATCCGATTGAGCATGTGTGGGATGCATTAGGCAGGTGCATTGCAGGCAGACCAGCATCTCCCACAACTGTTCCAGAGCTGCACATTTCTCTTATGGAAGAGTGGCCACGTATCCCCCAAGAACTCATTGCTAACCTCATTGCATCAATGTCATACAGGTGTGAGGCAGTGCTGGCCGTTCGAGGAGACCATACACCATACTAAAGAAACATTTTCACCCATGTTAATGTTGCTTTGTTTGTTTGCCATATTCCTAATCAGGATCTCTTTGACATCTGGTGTGGTACAGAGGTTACGTAATGACTTCAAACTCTTGTTGACATTCTTTTGGAGTAATAGAAAGTGACTGCATCTAATACTGTTCCTAAAAACATAGCATTAATAGGTTATTCTACAATATCCCCTAATTTTTTTTAGCATTCCAGTAATAATCATCTAGGAAGCTACTTAATTTATTTTATATCATTTCAATTTAATTATATTCTATGTTTTTGTTAGTATTAGCTAGTATTAGATTACGTTATGATTGTATTTTGTTTAGTCTGTATTTTAATAATATCCTAAAATTGTAATTTGTACGTAATTTTTGTATAATTTTACTATTCGCTGGTTGAGTGGAAGAGAAGACCTTATGACCTTAACTCTGCCAGCTAAAATAAATTATTATTATTATTATTATTATTATTATTATTATTATTATTATTATTATTATTATTAATCCATCCATTTCTGTCGCCAAGATTCTTTTCTGCATCCTTTCATTTATTGTCCAGCTTTCTGATCCATATGTAAGTATACTTTCTATATTGTCTGTATAATCTCTTTTTCTGTTTTTCTGGTCAAATTTCTATTCCATAAAAGACCATTCAAGGATCTAATCGCTTTCCTTGCACAGTTTACTTTCCACAATTCCTTTAGCTCTCTCCGATTTTTCCACCCCACTCCATACATGCATGTATTCACCAATCATTTCTTGACCTAAAAATCATGGTTGATGTTATTTTCCCACCTCTTTCTTGGTCTATCAACTGGGCGCTTTCCCTTTCGTGTCCCAACAAGAAACTTCCATGTACCCCTTTCATTCCCCATTCGTGGCATAACAATTATAATAAAATTAATAACAATAATAAAATAATTTTAATGATAATAACAATAATGTGATGGCAGTGGTTTAAATTTAACTCATAATGCCACCTAAGTCACTACTTACTGTATTGTGGTCGTGATCCGAGCTCATTTATCTCACTGGCACTATCGAACCCGTAGATTCATGGCCGCGCGGATATAAGCTCTCCATCCTGAGCTAATGTTTTCCATTCATCCCCTGTATAATCTACTTCCCTCAAATCATTGTTAATGTTATTCTCCCATCTCATTCTTGGCGTTTTCCCTCTGGTTTCCCTACAAGAAGCTTCGATGCACATCTTTCATTCCCCATTCGTACCACATGTCCTGCCCATCCCAGTGTACGATACGTATCTGTTTTTATTATATCAGTCTTCCTATAAAAACCATATACTGTAGTTCATTGTTATGTGAGTCTTCTCCATTCTCCTGTCTGTTCATCTCTCTTTGGTCCAAAAATGTTTCTAAGAACTTTATTCTCAAATAATCGTAATCTCCTTTCCTCCCTTAAAGTGAGAGTCCATGTTTCGCTTCCATGTATTTATATAACTGGTAGAATAATAGTTTTATATATTTTGAGTTTAACGTATTTGAAAGGAGTTGTGACGTCAAGAGTCTCCGTAATGTACTGTACGCATTTCCAGAATTGAGCCTATGTTTAATTTCTTTGTGCATCTCATTTCTATATGTGATTATTGTTCCTAGGTATTTGAATCCAGCCAGTTACTCGAAATTTCCCTCATTTGTCACTAGTTGACCATTTCCATTATATAATGCATTCTATGTGTGACCATATATTTAGTTTTATTGACTATTTAACTCATGCCACAAATGCTAGTCAATGACCAATCACGTTTCAATGAAGTTTGTTTTACAACCAATGACAGTAGTGTTTCACCTCGCTATTTAACGATTTCTCTTTATCAGCTCCTGCTTTTGTGATAAAGAAAGCTCCTCATTTTTAATGTTCTGAACAGGTCAAAGCATTATTTTTCTCCAACAAATACATTGAATATAGCAAATAATGAAAGATTCCTTGATTTTACTGAGTTGTTTACCAAAAAAATAAATGAATAACCCGTAATGTTGATTATGATATATAGTTTGATGCGTTTCATTATTTCTCCACTTGGGTGCACTCTTACAATATTGCGATCTTATTTGGCAATAAATAATGTGATCAAGCAGGAGTGAATGAACATAACCTCACATTTCTGATTTGTTTCCAAACATCGCCGTTCACATTAAATATATAAATATTTTAAATTAGCTATAGTTAAACAATGAATTTTGAGTAAACAGCTTAATTTTATTCGTTAAATAGTCCTAACAAATGTCACTCTTGATTTCCAAATTCTCTAAATAAATTCACTCCTCACTTCGTGAGTCCTGAATTTATCGATAATTTGGAAATCACTCATGGCATTACTTATGATAATTACTTCCAGTCCCAAAATCTTAGTGTTACTCAATAGTGTGCGCGTATTGGCCTTTAGTATCTCCTCGCTATCACCCACTAGTACTATATCATCAGCATAAACTAACAGTTTATTAATACCATTGAGTTGTAGGCCTTCTTCATCCTCTAAACATTAATAAACTTGTGATAGCCTCACAATTATAAACACTACTATAATATTTCATAGCATGAAAGTGTTATGACTTCAGTGAAAGCTCTGATGTAGGCAGAACACCATAGGATAGAATAGAACTATAAAATTTATCCGACACAACGGAACATTGACCTAATTCGTTTGCGGATGATTTGCAAACTAATGCCGTATCATCCCGTGTATACTCTCTTCACGTCAACCTGTGTCGTCGAGGAGTGCTGTGCAATTACGCTAAGTAAGCTGTGTAAGTGCTTCTTTTGCTATTTGTTCCTGACTGTAAATAGTTAGTATCTACGACCGTGCGACGCAGCATCAGTGCTACTATGACTGGAGGTAAACATTCCGCTCTGTCGTATAACACTCATAATTTTAGTCGTTGCATCCTTAGTATCCAGAAATAGGAAACATTCTATTGTATTCTATAAGTGATTAAACATTTATATATATCATCGGTTGATTAATGTCTTTGACATCGTCCGATTCCCAATAGCCAATTTTGTCGGTCCATCCAATCTCCTAGTTGTAGATGTTTCTCCTTCATGTATAAATATATTCTCTGACTCCAGGAGGTTTTAGGTCTTCCTCTGCCTCGTCTTCCCTCAGGTTTCCATTTCAAAACAGACTTTGACAGCCGATTTTCCTCCATTCACTGGACATATCCGTACCATCTTAATTACTGACATTTAATATAATCTAAAATAGTGTCTTCAATCTTCATTTTCTCCCTTATTACTGAGTTCCTAATTTTTTTCTCTAAAATCCATCTCCGTTGTCGAAAGATACTTATTTGTTTTTGTTGTTAATGGCCATTGTTCTGCTCCATAAGTAATGACGCTTTTAATAATTGTATGATATATATTAATTTTATTTTTATTACTTATATTTTTATCCCCACAATATTTAATCGAGGCAAGCAATTGTAAATTTTCCTTTATTATTTCTATTTCTTACTACCACTTCATAACTTCCATTTTTATTTATTTTAATTCCTAAATATGTGATCTCACTACAAATTTTTATTGTTTCTCCAGTCTCCAAAATTAAATTTTGTTCTGGTTCACCAATTGATAAATATTTTGTTTTCTTCATGTTCAAAATTAATCCCATGTGAAATAAATATATTTAACTATTAAATAATAATATAAATACATGAATATAAATAAATGAGACGACACTTGTGAAACCCTAATCGGTCTACGTGTTTACTATATTATTCTGTAATCTTGAATTTGAGCTTCCTCGGTTTCTCTTAAGTTGCATATTTTCTTATGTTTCCTATTCTTATCTCAATTGACATTTATTCGTTTTTTAGAACATTTAATCTTATTATTCTCTCCCATAATTATTTATGCTTTCATAAACACATATTATATGCTTATATGAATAAACATTTTTATAATTGAATATATATGTATATATATCATCCGGCATCATTACAGCTGCCGCCTTTTTCTGGAATCTAAACGCCATTCCACTCTGTCCAAACATTGATCTTCCTCCAATCCTCTGATATTCATAGCCGCTTGTACACCTTCTATCCAAGTTTTCTTTGGTCTTCCTCTCTTCCTCCTTTCCATGGGATCCATTCCATAATAATTTTAGGCATTCTTTTGACATGGCCATACAACTGTATCCTTTTCTTTTCTATAATGTCTATGATATCCGTCTTCTCTCGTACTCCCATTATTTCCCTTATTTCTGTATTTCGTATTCCATCTATTCTAGATTTTCCAGCTGATCTTCTGAAATCATCAATTTCTGTACATAAAATTATTTTGATTTCTATATATAAAGTAAAGTGGCCCGGAGGCCCTTGGGGTAGTAGGAGGTTAAGGCTCCCACTTTTTCTAGACAATCGGCACTATATGTCAGCCGGGTTGTCAGCCCTCCGTGACGGCCGCCTTTACCCCCAGAACAAGCGTCTGGTACTCATTTCCGTTAGAGGCTGAGTCGACCCCAGGTCCATGGTGCCGCCAGAGGGTTTGGATCAGTTTAAAAATCCTGACCCCAATGGGACTTGAACCCTCGACCCTCCGGCTTGTAGCTCAGTGCCTTAACCACTACGCTACGGCATAAGTATTAATTAAATAAAAATAAAACGTAGTTTGATTTTCGTATTTATTGTATAGTTCAGTGACAGCTGTTTCGGTACACTGTACCTTCTTCAGACATGTTAAGAAATTATGAATTGTGTTCCAACTGACCTAAGCAACAATACAACAATATTTATTTAATTTTTTTAATTTAAAAATTTAAATAAATATTGTTGTATTGTTGCTTAGATCAGTTATAAATTTAAATAAATATTGTTGTATTGTTGCTTAGTTCAGTTGTAACACAATTGATAATTTAACATGTTTGAAGAAGGTACAGTGTACCGAAACAGCTGTCACTGAATTATACAATAAAAATGAAAATCAAGAAACTATGTTTTATTTTTATTTAATTAATAAATATGAATTTTCATCAAGTAAACACCAACTCAATTGATTATATATGTCATAATAGAATATTTCCATCTCAACTGCACTTTTTAGTTCATTAATATTTTTAAACAAAATTCCTACTTTTATTTCGAATTTCGATTAACACTTTTAACTAATTTAAATTATTTTAAAATATGCACAACTCACCCTCTATCTTGCTTCGTCCCTCGGGCGCCGTGCTCAGTAATACTACACTCTACATGTTGAATATCGTATTGTCTTATAATTAAGTCAGTCGTATACGTTTTAAAAGTCCACGAAACAAGTGAATTGTTTCATTTAGCTTGCACTATAAGTACATTGAACTTTACTGGTATAAGGGATTCATTCTATTTTTTTTAAATTATCTTCCTTATACTATATTTTTGCGATAGTGCGTTTTGTCATACTTAAGCAATGGCGAAAGTTCAGGGTTGCCAACCTAAATAACTACTGTAATATTACATCTTACAAACCTCGTGTGGGAAGTAAAACCACTGCCCTCTATTTATACTACGTACAATGTATATACAAAAATATATTCCAAATATAGTGTTAATATACATTATACGAAACAAATCACTGCATTTTAAACGAACTGAACTCTATTTCAAACAATATAAAACAATAAATACGTACTTGCCGACATTTTATCACTGATTGGTGTCACGGCCTACTGTGGTTTCAATTAATAAACACAGCCCATACTGTTAACGTTAGTCAGTTGTTTTATAATGAACGCGAATATTTCCAACAAAGATGTTATTATTTTATTATTATTTGGGGGCACGCCGTAGCGTAGTGGTTAAGGCACTGCGCTACAAGCCGGAAGGTCGAGGGTTCAAGTCCCGGTAGGGTGAGGATATTTAAACTGACCCAAACCCCTGGTGGCACTATGGCCCTGGAGTCGACTCAGCCTCTAATGGAAATGAGTACCAGATGCTTATTCTGGGGATAAAGGCGACCGTCACGCAGGACTGACAACCCGGCTGACATCAAGTGCCGATTGTCCAGAAAAAGTGGGAGCCTTAACCTCCTACTACCCCAAGGACCTCCTGAGGCCTGTAGTGGGAATATTTTAGCCTACTATTTATTATTTTGAAAATACCATCGCGCAAAAAATAATGTACACTGCACGTTTGTGAAGTATTTTACAGAATCTCGGAAATTAAGAACCTCGCTATCGCTCAGTTTTTTTAAATTTTCCTTGCTTCTGTAAAAACCACTTCCTAATCTCGCATCGTAATTTACTATTAATGCTATACTGACGTACATGCTTACATTACAATATTATTAAATCATAAAATATTATTAGTAAAATTAATATTTCTCCGGTATAACAATAATAATAATTACATTAACAAAAGTAATAACATTAATAATGATAATATTAATAACCATAATAATATAATAATGACAATAATACTGTTAATAACCTTAATGATCATTGAGAAATAACAATAACAAAAACAATAGTAGCAATAATAATCACAATAACAAGCGTGAACTAGTGCATACTCACGTGGTGCAAGGGTAAAAACCTTGCGGAAATTATTGACCATGGTTAATTTAGTTATTTTACTTTTTCTACAGATGCCTGTGAATGACAAGTGGTAAGTTCATTACCACAAAGAGACACCAAGTGGGCAACTAAGATAATTTTTGGATGGGTATAGTCGATTTAATTTTGCGCGAGGTTCTAATTTAAGGTTGAGGTATATTTTACAAGCCTAAAAATCATCAAACACGGAACCGATGGCATAAGTTCTTTCTGTTGACTTTTACCTTAAGAGAAATAAACCTTCATAGTTATTTATGAGTCATTAGTAAGGTGAGGACATTTCCAAAAATGGCTATTTCTTCCTCTAACTGCTAACATGGAGAGTAATATAAAAATTTCTTATGGGTCAAATCATGACTAATAAAATGTATTTGTCAACGCCTATAAATACTGTTTTAACCATTTGTTCCCTTTTTGCAATAACTGCCTATTTAAGCGCCTAAAAATATTTTTACGGTCAATTGGTACATTGAGAATGAGGTGGCAGTAACATAAATCATAATTTGAGGGAAGTAGATTATACAGTGGACAATTGGAATATATTAGCTCATGATAGGGACATATCGAGAGCTTATATCCGCGCGGCCATGGACCTTAGGGTTCGATAGTATCAATGAATCAATTGGCTAAATATAGGTAAATATACACACACACACACACACACACATATATATATATATATATATGTCCCCCACTGTGGTCTGCAGGTAGCGTGCTGCCTTGTCACGCAACAGGCCTAGGTTCGATCCTTGGTCAGGACAGTTTTTCTGGGTGAGGTTTTTATCGGGACAAATGTCAGAAAGACTTTAAGGCCCAAACGGTCCCCGAAATTATATGACCATCATCATCATCCTTACCATCATCATCCTTCACCGGTGTGGAAAGCAACGGGAAGCTACCACACCTACAATTCCCTAGTAAAGCTGCAAAGCATAGCAAGAAAATGCTATGATTGCAGTGAAGGACCTGCCCTCGGGCAGAATTAATATGTATGGATATAATAATTGTCCACTGGTGTGGTCTCGAGGTAGCGTGCTGTCATGTCACGCAGCGGGCCCGTGACAAGCTCCTGGGTGAGGATTTTTCGGGTTTTTTCCTCACCTGTAAGACAAATGACAGGAAGCTTAGGGCCCAACGGTCATCAACCTTATCATTATCATCATCCTTCACCCGTGCGGAAAGCAACGGGAAGCTACCACACCCATAATTCCATAGTAAAGCTGCAAAGCCTTGCATAAAATTGCTATGATTGCAGTGAAAGGCCTGCCTTCGGGTAGAATTACTATGGATGGATGTAATAATTAAGAATAGAATCAAGTATTATTACAAAACACAGTTTGCAAGTAATTTACAGCATTCCTTCATGCCTTACAAGGAATGTTGTCAGAGAATTTATGACAATTGTGGCATAATCTCTTTAAAATGAGGAGATTCGTTTAATATTAAACATTTGAAAAGTATGTTTCTGAAACAGCTTGTATCATATGCAAAAAAAGGTGTCAGATGCGCTGTGTCATATTGAATCACATTAAAATATTAAATAGCCTCAACTTCAGCATTCTTGTCGAGTGTCATTTCACGCCTCATAACAAATTAAAAACATCTGACAGACAATTTAATGTTCCTTGCTATTTTTGCATTTTTCAAAACCTCTGCCTACGAAATATAACAATGAATCTTTCTGGTAGGCATCGGCTTAACAAAGCATGGTGAACACAAATAATAATCGGATTTTTTATTCAATTTTTATTTTTAACCTTTGAATATATTTGTCTGGAATAATAATAATAATAATCATCATCATCATCATCATCGTGATCGTCCTTTCAAGTATTAGGCCCAGTGGCCCGTTACGGTCTCCCGCCATCTCCGAAAAGGTCGACCCACAGATCTTCTGCCTCGAGGAATGTAGTGAAGAATTTGTTTTGGTATTCTGTGACGATCTATGCGCTGAATATGGGCTAGCCAATTGTTTCTATATTCTTGGAGGTATTCAGATATAGGTACGATGTTTAACTCTCTGGCTATTGTTGAATTTCTTTGGTGGTCTAGAAGGCAGTTCGTCGCAGAAATTTCATCTCCGTGGCTGTAATATGACGATCATCCTGAGTTCTGATAGTCCAAGCTTCACTGCCATAACAGATTATGGGTCTAGCGAGAATTTTATAGATTTTCATTATAATAATAATAATAATAATGATGATAATAATAATAATAATGATGATAATAATAATAATAATAATAATAATGATAATAATAATAATGATAATAATGATAATAATAATAATAATAATAATAATGTAATCCATATATTAATACGTGAAGAAAAAACTTTGTACCCCTTTATGAGCACATTACGCGCACGTAGGAGTGTGATATTTGGTATAATTAAAATTCATATAGAGAAGGAGTGGAGAAAAATAAAATTTATGTTTAACATGTGCTACAAATAAATGAAATTAAACAAAATAAATTAAATTGTCTCTAAGGAATTTATGTGCATTATTCACATTTGTGTTCTCATCCATTTGTATACGTTCATACTGGAAGTGCATTGTTGCAAAAAGAAAACTGTGCAGCAGCAATGTGAATTGACTTACTATCGTGTAATTATTATTAATGGTTTATTATAAGTGATTTAAAAAATTGAGTACATTTTATTATTTAAATTTAAACTAAGCCCTGTCTAATCTTGGTTTCAGAAATTGCATTACACATTTGTTTTATATTTAGATATTCGCACTTACTCCCATTAAGCCTCGACATATAACATTGACGCGTCGAAGAGAGAGACAAAGAAGAAGGGATATATATTCCCGTACACATAATAATAGGTCAAATGCAAATTTAAATGGTATAAATAGTATACAAATGTCAAATGACATGTTATTGTTTTTTTGTAAATATGGCTTAGTCAAAGCTATACCCAGCCATTTACTATTCATTTCGCCATTTTTAATTAAAGTGAAAACAGTAATGCGAAAATACGTATTTGTGAACAAGCTTTAAAAATTTAATAAATTGGCCAGGGTCGAATAATTGCACCCCGTGGTGACCCACTAATAATATAATAAATAATAATAAGACATAATGATTAATAATACTAATAATTAATAATGTGAATAATAATAATAATAATAATAATGAATATTTACTTTCGTTTAATTCATTAAACCTAATCTGTACTTTAATGTGCTGAACCGCCATGCGGGGGGCCTTACAGTGGCACGGACCTGTTCGGGGGAGGGGGGAAGGGATTGAAACCATGAATTACCATACTTAATTCTTTTTTATCATACAAGGACATGGAAGTCCTACCCGAAATGAGTGATCAGCTCAATGTCAGGGCCCCCTCCAAGACAACACATACAATTAAGGGACGAAAACACACGATTAATACCACCACAGTTTCATATTAAACATGGGCGGAAATATGAGAATGATGATCATGATTGCTAGGTGATGTTCGGGGACATTTTGGGCCTTAAGGTTTCCTGGGATTTATCTTACAGGAGGAAACAAAGCAATTACGCCAGGAAATTGTGTCCCGAGTCGGGGCCCGCGCTCGTGTAAGAGGCAGTGACGGCTACCGCCTAGACCCCGGCGGTGGGATACTTCTTAATATAATAATAATTAATAATAATGTGTCTTTCTAAGAAATAATTTGCTTTTTTTAATAGAGCACCTTTTGTTAGTCTCAGTGGGTTAGGTAGCGTTGGCTAGAGCCTTTGTAACGCAGGGCGGGCCCGGGTTCGATCCCCGGTCGGGGATTAGGCTCCTGGGTGAGGTTTTTCGGGGTTTTTCCTCACCTGTAAGACAAATGTCAGCTAAACTTTAAGGCCCAAACGGTACCCGAAATCATATGGCCATCGCAATCATCGTCATTCATATTAATCTTAGGTTAAGCTTAGGATTAGGGACTCTCCTGGCGCACCACTATCATCACCATCACCCATCATATCATCGGGGCAACGTAACCCAGCCTTCCAGGCGCCCCAACCTCAGAAGTGGGTTACAAGTATGCCATGCCAGGAGAGAAACCAGGAAAGTCGAAAGACGAACCTTGGGCAATTGAAAAAATAATAATAATAATGTGATGCTAATGAATTATTTTGCTTTAATACCATCGCTGTGGTTTCGAGGTAGCGTGCTGCCTTGTCACGCAGCGGGCCCGGGTTCGATTCCCGGTCGGGATAGTCTCCTGGGTGAGGTTTTTTTTCGGGCTTTTTCCTCACCTGTAAGACTAATGTCAGAAAGCTTAGGGCCAACAGTCCCCGAAAATAATCTGGCCATTATCATCATCCTTATCATTACCATCATCATCCTTCACAGGTGTGGAAAGCAACGGAAAGCTACCACACCTATAATTCCCTAGTAAAGCTGCAAGGCATAGTATGAAAATGCTATGATTGCAGTGAAAGACCTGCCTTCGGGCAGAATTACTATGGATGAATGGATATCAAGTTTATCAACCTAGAGCCGCTCCTTAATGTAGCTACCCAAATTTCTTACGATGTGTTGGCACCGGGTTCCACATGAACTGAAATTCCATGAGAATATTTCATCTTCCATGGAGACTCGAACCAGCGCGAATCCCGTAATTTCACGTCAAGCCATGGTGCCTTAAACCTCCCGGTTACTACTCGAGACAGTTAATTATACTATTTAACTAATGCCCCAAATGGGAGTCAATGACCAATCACGTTTCAATGGATTTTGTGTTACAACCAATCACAGTCGTGTTTCAACTCGCTATTTATCGAATTCTGTTTACCATAATAATGAAAGCTCCTCCTTTGCATTATTCTGAACATGTCAGAGCATTATTTTGCAGTGACTGGCTCTGTAACAAATAGGCCTACGTTGAATATAGCAAATAATTAACAGATTCCTTCGAACTACATATTTGATAATTGTCTTTTTAAATAATGATTTTACTAAGTTGTTTCTTAAAATAATAATTAATAACCTATAATTTTGGTTGTAATATACAGTTTGATGTGTTTCATTTTTTCTCCACTAAGGTACATTCTTTCAATATTGCGATCTTAGTGGGTTATCGCTGATTGCGATCCTATTTGTCAATAAATAATACGATCAAGTTGCAGTGAATAAACATAACCATACATTTCTGATGTGTTTTCAAACATCGCCATTTACATTAAATATATAAATATTTTAAAATATCGGTAACTATACTTAAATAGTGATTTTTTAGTAAACAGCTTAATTTTATTCGTTAAATAGTCCTAATAAATGCCACTCTTGATTTCTAAATCCTGTAGATAAATTCACTCCTGACATTACTTGTGACTATTTAACTCATGCCTCAAATGGGAGTCAATGATTTTTTTATTTACAACCAATCACAGTCTTGTTTCGCCTAGAATTTACCAACTAAAGTTTATCATAATAAAGAAAGCACCTCCTTTTTAACATTCTGTATAGGTCATAGCATTATTTTGCAGTAACTGACTCTCTAAGAAATTCGGCTACCAGATTGTATATACTGTATAGTGCATGAATGGTTAACACATAGCGCATGCGGGAATTAATATAAAATAATTTGTATCAATTGATTACACCACAAAAAAAAAACACTGTTTGCACTTTTTCAAATGTATTTTTTCCCAGGTAATAAATTCCAGAAAAATATAATTGTCATATTTACATCATACTTACTTACTTACTGGCACTATCGAACCCGTAGGTTCATGGCCGCACGGACATAAGCTCTCCATACATCCCTATCCTGAGCTAATGCTTTCCAATCATTCCCTGTATAATCTACTTCCCTCAAATCATAGTTAATGTTGTTCTCCCACCTCATTCTTGGTCTACCAACTGGGCGTTTTCCTTCTGGCTTTCCTACAAGAAGTTTCCATGCATGTCTTTCATTCCCCATACGCGCAACATGTCCTGCCCATCGCAGTCTACGGGACTTAACTGTTCTTATTATATCTGGCTTCCTATAAAGACCATGTAGTTCATTGTTATGTAGTCTTCTCCATTCACCTGTCTGTTCATCTCTCTTTGGTCCAAAATTTTCCTAAGAACTTTATTCTCAAATACTCGTAATCTCCTTTCCTCCCTTAAAGTTAGAGTCCATGTTTCGCACCCATATAATATAACTGGTAGAATAATAGTTTTATATATTTTCAGCTTAACGTTTTTTGAAAGGAGTTGGGACATCAAAAGTCTCTGCAATGCATAATAGCATGCATTTCCAGAATTGAGCCTATGTTTAATTTCTTTGTGCATCTCATTCCTATTTGTGATTATTGTTCCTAGGTATTTGAATTCAGCCACTTCCTCAAAATTTCCCTCATTTGTCATTAGCTGTCCATTTCCATTATATAATGTATTTCTACGTGTGACCATATATTTAGTTTTACTGATATTTACTTCCAGTCCTAATTTCTTAGTGTTACTCAATAGTGTGTGCGTGTTGGCCTTTAGTATCTCCTCGCTATCGGCCAGTAGTACTACATCATCAGCATAAACTAACAGCTTATTAATACCATTCAGTTGTAAGCCTTCCTCATTCTCTAAAGATTTAATGGCATGCTCTAGTAAAAAATTAAATAGTAGAGGAGATAGTGCATCTCCTTGCTTCAACCCATTCTGGATTTCAAAAGTGTCTGAAAACTGCTTGCCTACACGCACCCTACTCGTTGAGCCATTTAGACACATTCGTATAAGTCTAACTAACTTTTTAGGAATTCCGAACTCCAGCAGGATACTATATAACTTCTCCCTCTTAATTGAATCATATGCTTTTTTGAAGTCTACATATAGTTGATGTACAGTACCATTATATTCCCATTTCTTTTCTAAAATCTGTCTTATACTAAAAATCTGATATTTACATCATAGGACATCAGAAATGAATTAATACACAGTTTGATGTGTTTAATTGTTTCTTACAATATTGCGTTCCTTTAGCAATAAATAATATGATCTGGTTGCAGTGATGAACGAAAGAAGCAAATGAAGCGTACCAATTGTTTCTCATTTGTTTTCAAACATCGCCGTTTGCATTACATATATACATATTTTAAAATAACTGTATTTAATTAATGATTTGTGAGTAAACAGCTTTATTTTATTCGTTAAATAGTCCTAACAAATGTCACTCTTTATTTCCAAATTCTCTAGATAAATTTACTCCTCACTTCGTGAGTCGTCAATTTATCGATAATTTGGATATCACTCGTGACATTACTTGTGATAAATAAAATTGCACATCATTATATTACTACCTTCTAGGAGTACTTACAGTTTGTTTCTAAAGAAATGTGTACTATGTGAGATAATGGATTGACATGAAGTTTTGAAGCAGCATGTAGGACCACCCTGTGACCCTAAATGAAGGGCTGGGGGTAAGATTTATGTGCGGTAGGACTTTAAATAATTTCGTGGGTATCACAAAGTCTCCTTGGTGTTATGAAACGGAATATTTTTGCAATTCGTCTTGCCTACACCTGCATTGCGTTACTGTAATTGTGAAACACTCACACTGCTTCCTCCTCACCCACACTGTTACTCAAATATCTTCATTTACTAGTGGTGCCGTGCACTGTTTGAAGATTTCTTATTATAGTAGATCAACTTGGCTTATTTCAGTAACCGACGCCAATCGTAACATCAGAGATATCTGCTACTAAAGAAAGCTTTGTTAGCTTAGTAGGAAACCAGATGAAAAAAATCTATAGGGGTTTTCACTCTAGAATATACTATTGCTCTTATGGAGGAATTATTTCTAGTTAACGTGTCTTTTTATGTGAGATTGATTTATTAGTTAACCTATTTCATCATCATTATCATATATGGCATGACAACCTATTATGGGCCCTAAGAGATGCACAAAGAAATTAAGCATAGACTCAATTCTGGAAATGCGTGCTATTATGCATTGCAGAGACTTTTGATGTCCCAACTCCTTTCAAAAAACATTAAACTGAAAATATATAAAATTATTACTCTACCAGTTATATTATATGGGTGCGAAACATGGACTCTTACTGTAAGGGAGGAAAGGAGATTACAAGTATTTGAGAATAAAATACTTAGGAAAGTTTTTGGACCAAAGAGAGATGAACAAACAGCTGAAGGAGAAGACTACATAACAATGAACTACATGGTCTTTATAGGAAGCCAGATATAATAAGAAGAGTTAAGTCTCGTAGACTGCGATGGGCAGGACTTGTTGCACATATGGGGAATGAAAGACTTGCATGGAAGCTTCTTGTAGGAAAGCCAGAGGGAAAACGCCCAGTTGGTAGACCAAGAATGAGGTGGGAGAATAACATTAACTATGATTTGAGGGAAGTTGATTATACAGGGAATGATTGGAAAGGATTAGCTCAGGATAGGGATGTATAGAGAACTTATGTCCGTGCGGCCAAGAACCTACGGGTTCGATAGTGCCAGTGAGTAAGTAAGTAAGCCTTCCTCAGAATGTCCTTCCAGACTTCTCTATTTGCTGCTAAATTCTTCTAATTTCTAATCTTACTAATTCTAATAAATTGCAAGATATCCTTCCATCTTAATTTTGGTTTGTAATGGGTGCCATATACCATAGATCTTTTTAACAGTTTTATTATTGTCCATACATATCAAATATGCAGCCCAGGCCAGTCTGTTAATTTTTATATACTTCACTAAATCGGGTTCCTTATACGGTGAGATCAGTTTATTAGTGGAAGGCAGACGCGGGAATTTCACTATACACTGCTGACGCACTGGCGGCGGGGAACGGACAGCGTAGGATCGCGGTGATACAACCACGCATTTTCGTAACTATTTTACAAATTGTCGTACTTACCAACCTCATTGAAGCAGGTGTTGGAACTATTCACCTTCGTTGTCCATACATTTTTTACACATCTTTGTATTTTTTTTTGTACACATTATATGGACTGTTGAACGTGATGGAATTTTTACACACGGGAATCGTGTTTCAGAACGTCTTCGTACTTGGCTGGCAGACTGAGTTAATTAATATTGTTCATAAATAAATACACGTTGTTCAGTATACAAATTATTAGCCGTTATATAGTTTACACTCATACACACGTGATTCACTTTACACTCTTATGTTTTATAAGATAAAATTTTTAAAATTGAAATACTTATAGGCCTACACATGTCATTCAGTTTACATTATACACATGTCAAGCACCTTATCTATTCGAGGTACACTATCTGACTGTGGCCGTGAACTCGTAAACTGCTGAGTCAGCGCACATTTCAGGTCCCGTGCCTGCATGTGTAAACCTTCGTTATCGCACAGCACAAACCCCGTGTCTGCCTTCCACTACTAAACTGATCTCACTGTATAATTCATACAATTCACAATTTCTCCTTCTTCTCCAAATATCACCTTCTTCCACAGTCCCAAAAATAGCTATTAATATATAGCTTTCAAAAGTAGCCAACTATTTCTCATCTGACTTTAAAAGAGTCCATGCGTCTAATGCATATGGAATTACTGGTCTTAGGTAAGAGTTTTATAAATCAGTAACTTAGTTTTCTTTGTTTTTAAGTGTGATCTTAGATACTTTCTAAGTTTAAAGAAACATCTGTTTGCAGTAATTATGCGTTTTTTATAGTCTACATGTTTGTCATTCTTACAAGTTATTTTCGAGCGCAAATATTTAAACGTACGAACAGTTTGAAATTTGTATGAATCTATTATAATATGTACTGGATAATGTGTACATTCCTTGCCGGAAGATGGTATATATTTAGTCTTACATTCAAATACTGGTTGCGGGTAATCTAAGGTGAACAAATAATGCTCAGAGCAATTTATTACGACCACCAAATTAGAAACATTGATGTGAAATTTTGGGCAGACGAGGTTAGGAGAGAAATCCAAAAGATTGGGATGGGTTGGGTATGTAAAAAAAGGGACTGAAAATCGCAAGAATGTGTGAAGAAAAATAAGGAGGAGGTATTTAGATATAAACCAACAAGATATTTTCGCCGAATGTGCGGGAAAACCGCTCACTGTATTTACAAAGAGGCCTAAAACACGTTTGGGGAAAAGAATCTTATATACTGAACCTAGGATTTAAGGAGAGATCAGGGCTGCTTGGTTTAGGCTAGGGGCATGGAAATTTCTAAAAATTAGCGACGATCACGATATGCGAATATGTCCAATGTGCGGGAACTTTGAAGACGAGATACAGATATTAGGAAAATGTAATGATTTAGAATATTCGAGACGTCAGTTATTACAGAAAAGATTTCTAAATTCAAATCGTGAAAGATTGGCATGCTACGAGTTAATGGTAAATCCAGAAAATTTGATAAACTTGGGTAAATGTCTGGACAAAACGCGGAAAATATGAATAAATACATCTTATCAAAATGCAATACCATTAATTCTTAATAATTATACATAACTTAATTAATGCATAATGTTATTGTATTATGATGTAATTGTAATAATATTGTGTTTCTTTATGTAATTATAATATCATTGTTTTCTTTTTGTTTCTCTTTATACTATTACCAATTATTACTTTATTGTAACGAACTGTGAACAGCACGTACGGCTTACTGCCCGTGCGACCCATATTTGTAAAAAATATTGTAAATATCTTACTTTTAATCTAATAAAGTCTTACTAATACTATATTAATTAATTTGCAAATTAATTTTCTAGCAGCATTTTCAAATCTTATAAAGGTCTTTCATTGCTGACTTCATTCTTCCAATTATGCCAATGGCATCTGCATAGGCAAGAATTTGCACAAATTTATAAAACATAGTGCCTCTTATGTCCAATTCAGCATCTCTGATAATTTTTCCTAATACAATTAAAAAGTAAACAGGAACGAGCATCTCCCTGTCTTACACTATTTTAAATATCAAATGGTTCCATCAATAGTTTTTGTATTCTAATTTGACCCATAGTACCACATAATGTTGCGTTCACCAAAGATATAAGTTTCAAAGTTAATTAATTTGAAATAAATAATTAAGTAAAATAGTTTCACTCATAACTTTGCCTAGAAAAGTGGGTGCCCGATTTATGAAAAAAATACTATTATGGAACATGTAATGTTCATGCAATTATTTAATAAAGTTAGCAGTGAACTCAATTATTGGAACAGCGGCTAGAGTAGATTCCACTGAACCAATCCCTATCAACGAAACTTGTTTTGACACGTACAGTCGTGGTAAAAAAAGAGTCGCAACTATACATTTCCTGTGGCATAGAATGTTCTGAAGCTACTGGCGTTTCTGTGACCACGATCTATAAAATCTGAAATGTCAATTGTTCAATTTTTTAGTAGAAATTTGAATTAGAGTTAGTAGCAGTAGTGAAGATAATTGTGTCATAAAATTATGTTGCTATTGTACTTATGCTAGGAGGAGAAGAGAGATATATGTTTCCATCTCTGTCACTCAGCCTGCGGCGTCAGATGGCAACAGCGTTCCCGCAAGAACGATACTATTTTCAAGACATGAAATACCCAATAGTAGGTAGCCATGAATGAGGTGAGACAATAACTAACTACGATTTGAGGGAGGTAAATTGTATATGGAATAATTGGAAAACATTAGCTCAAGATATGGAAGTATGGATCAAAGAGGGACATGGAATCTTTCTGTTAGAAAGCCAGGAGGAAAATGACCAGTAGTTAGGCAAGAATTAAGTGGAAGAATAACATTAAACATTGTTTGAGGGAATAAGATTATGTAGGAGACTAGCTAATATCCGGCGTGCGCTGCTACGCCTAAATAAATGAAAATTAATGTGTTTTACGTTTAGTTGAATAAGTAAAAGGAAAAATAATTATAAATTTGTATTTTTTAGATACCCCGTGCTGTTTACCCAGAGTTGTCCGGGAATCTACTCAACCCGGTCTTCTTGGCATAAATGAGCTGAAATATGAAAATTAATGTACTTCTTATGATTAGTTGAATGAGTAAAATGAAAAATAATTATAAATATATATCATCATTATTTTAAGATTTCCCATGCTGTTTACCGGTGTTGCCCGGGAATCTACTTATCTCGATTTTCTTGGCATAAATGAGCTAAAAGACAAAATTCGTTATTGTGAGTTATCCGTAAAAGAATACCCGCCATGTGCTGCTATGCTTGCAGAGGAATCTACGTAATCGATCTTCTTGGCATCAATGAAAGAAAAAATGGTTATTGAGAGTTATCTTTAAGAGAAAAATATATGCTGTCGTGGACTTTTTTGTAGAACCTTTTGAGATATTCAATTCTGTGTACATTAATTTTGTGTATTTGTTATGGTTTAGGCAGCATAAGCCATTTAAGCGTCCAAAGAGTTACTTTTTTCACGTTTTCCACTACAAAGGGCGATTTTTAAGGGTGTAGAAGTTGAGTATCACAACTCTTTTATAGCCTATGTTCATCCCGCGAATCTCCTGAACATTTTGCAAATATCCCGATCACAATCGGATCAACAGTATGTCCGCGCATAAAGTACGAACAAACATTTTTATGTATTAGCTTAGAATAGAGATGTATGGAGAGCTTAAGTCATGAACCTATGGATTCGATAGTGCCAGTGAGTTAGTTAGACTGTTTTAAAATTAATAATATGAATAAAGGAACACTATGTAAATACAAGTTCCGCAATGTTAAATAAAGAACTTAAATAATTTTTTAATCAAAACTGTTACAATTTCAAAAGTATATCCTGTAATGTCCGTTTTTTACGTCAGTTTGAATTAATGGCAGCAGGAGAACATGATTAGCCGTATGAACACAAAGAGATGAAAACAAGAATTAAAATTTATAGAAGTTACATGTTTATAATGAAAATAATACACCCTTTCAATGTAATTGCATTTCTCTCTCTTTCTGATAAATAATTTACGTTAATATAAAACTGCATTAACTACTCCTGTATGCATGCAACATACTCTATATTTCTTTGTTAGCTCACTAGCTAATTGTCCAGCGTTGCTCGGGAATTTATTTATCTCAATTTTCTTGGCATCAGTCATCCATGGATTCAACACTATTTCTATCAATTTGGAAATATCACACTGGTCACAGTGGTTTTGTTGCTCTTGATGTAAGATTAAATTCGGATATATTTATGCTCACAATTCATGAAACTATCAATGATTTTGAAAGATTTACTCTGGTTTTTTTTAATTTTTATTTTCATTTTACACTACAAAAATCGGAATATATGAAAAAACATCAGATCTATTTATAATGTCAATTTTTTTAAAAAAAATTAATATACACCGTCGTAAATAGGAAGAAAAATATCGAAAACTCATGTTATACTTAAGTGAAACGCCTTTTATAAGATTTCTTCTATAATTTTTTAGAGCTGTGTTATTAACACACCTTCTCACACCCTCTTCCTTTGGAGTACTAGAGGTCAATTATGGGCAGTAACTTCATCTAACCTGTCACCAATAAAATAAGTGATCCCAAAAACCATGTTTCGACACTAATAACCGCCATTTTGGACATTTTATTTTCCACGCCTTCTTAGCCCATAAATGTGCAAATGTCAAACTTCAGCTTAAATACCATCAGAAATGTTACGAATCAGCTTAGCGATCCCGAAAACTATGGATTTGATACTAATCTCAGGCAAATTTAGCATCTTATTTTTCATCCCTTCTCACCCCTTCTCACCCTCTTCGCCCTCATAGGTGTTCTAAGGTCAAACTTGGGCTTAAATGCCAGCTGGATTATACTAATCTGTTTAGTGACCCTAGAATCTATGGATTAATCTCGATTTTTTATTCATTTCAGTTTTCAACCTTTATCTCCCTCTCATCCCTGTCTTAGGTTAAATTTGGGTTTAAATCTCAGCGGTACTACCACAAGTAGGCTTAGCAACGCCAAACATTATGAATTCGACAATAATGTTATGTTTGTCGTTCTCGATTTAGTTTTTCTTTATATATATATATATATATATATTACTTTTGTATGGGAGTGAATCTTGGATTACCACTACCAAACAAGAAAGTAAAATCCAAGCAGCCGAGATGAAATTTTTAAGAAGAGTAAAAGGCTACACTAGAATGGACCAGATAAGAAACGAGAATATCCGTGAAGAACTGCAGATCTACTCCATAAAATAAAAGATATTTAACGACAAGATACAGTGGAAAGAACATGTAGAAAGAATGGAAGAAAGTAGATTACCAAATAAAATCTTCCATTATTTTCCAAGAGGAAGAAGAGATGTCGGACGTCCTCGAAAGAGATGGTCTTAGATCTATTAGTGAAGACGGAACAGGCAACTCTTGCCTAAACCAGGAAGTGAAAAAGACGAAGATAAAGAAGATATATATCACTTCTGCTATCACCCTCAAAGGTGCTAAGGGTTTCTTACCCCCTTGGAACCTTTAACCGACTGTAAATTACTTCCGTACGCAGTTTCTTTGAAATTGCTCCAGGAATAGTAGAATTGTAGACTGTAAATAAAAGCTTGTCTAAGTTATAAGTTCTGAAGAAAAAAAAACAGAAAAAAGCATCGTCTTTTCAGAGTATTGGAGTTAAAAGCGCCATATATTTTATGGACACTGCCTTGGTAAATCATCACAATTCTATGAGAGAAATTTCAAGGTAGGTTTCGGCATGAAAGTTCCCTTGTCAGTGACACGGGTTTGAATCCAGGAGTTCCCGAATACGAGTTTAGAGTTTAGTTGTTTCAAACCCTACCACGTGAGCCAACTGGCTTTGTGTGTATATATATATGTATATATATATATATATATATACACACACAAAATGCAGCTCCGTGACGCAGATGGATACACCCTCGCCTTCAATTTCTGGATACCAAGGGTTTCGCGAATGACATCGATTAGGTTTCATTGTAACCATAGGAAGTTTTCTTCGGAGTTTCTCCCGTTTTTTTTTTTTTTCACCACTTCGCCACTCTAATTTAATCTATTTCATTCCTCTGCCTGCATGCGTTCATTTCATTTTCAACAACCCTGTTGTTTTAATATGTCCGAATACTTCAGAAATTTCCCTTGCCTCCGTCTCAGCGATGGTCTTAAATCATTGTGTTTCACTTATTTTCAAACATCTGCACTCTTGCACTCGGGGTTACCTGGCGTCCAGAATTGAGAAGTTATCTTCTCATGACAATTTTGAAACTAGGTCACAAGATAACAGTTTACTAACAATACCTCTCCACAACACCTCTTCTTATTCTGCTTATTTCACAGTAGACTGTCATCCTGGAATTCTCTCCCTCATGATATCAGAGGTTGCCACACACCTGACACTTTTAAATCACGCTTATACAATTATTTGTGAAATACTTATTTGTTTTCCACAATTAAATTTATTATATGTTCATATGTCATTAATGTCCACCGGTGTGGTCTCGAGGTAGCGTGCGGACTTGTGACGCAGCGGGCTCGGGTTCGATTCCCGGTCGGGACAGGCTCATGGGTGAGGTTTTTTTTCGGGGTTCATCCTCACCTGTAAGACAAATGTCAGGAAGCTTAGGGCCCAATGGTCCCCGAAAAACATCCGGCCATCATCATCCTTATCATTATCATCATTCGTTACCGGTGTGGAAAGCAACGGGAAGCTACCACACATATAATTCCCTAGTAAAGCTGCAAAGCATAGCAAGAAAATGCTATAATTGCAGTGAAAGACCTGCCCTCGGGCAAAATGACTATGAATGGATGGATACGTCATTAGTAGTTTTATTTTTCATTTTTACATTTTGCATGTTATTTGTTAAATCTAGAGTAAATCAACACAAATTACAGATAACACAGATCTGCAAAGATTTTGTGGCAAGATATATTTTAATACAAATAAGTCAAGTCAAGTACCCTGATAATGAAACTGTTACTAGTTTTTGCGTGTCACGTACTGATTTTGCATACTTCTATTTTTAATACAAAAAAATGAGAGCGCGCGATCCAGCACTTACATGCGGCATATAGGCCTACGTGCTGTATTGAAATATGTGAACACCTAAAATGAATACAGTGTTATAGTATAATCACAGAGGTAATTTATACTAGTTCACCAATGTGTTTAACTGAAGGTAGATCCTACGATCCTCTCTTGGTTTCATTAAATAGTTTCCGGCAAAAAAGCTGCGGAAGTAATTATGCTGCCAACACATGGACCAGATATTACAATTCCAATACCACCAATAACATTACAAGAGAGTAGTATCAGCACTCCTTCCATTTGCAGCATTGAAGACGATTTTAATTTGTCCCTAAATCAAAAGACAAAAACCGCGTCCTATCAATTAATCTAAATTAAATGATTTGGTACACGATTTGGGTCTTACAAAAAAAAGGCAACTTTTAGGTTCGAGATTTAAATAATATAATCCTTTAGCTTCTCGTATAGGCTAACTTTTTATTGGTATAGACATCGTGAAGGATTTTATTTAGTTTTTCGTAATGGGGGAAGTAGTGTACTGTTGTTATATCCCTGGCTCGAATAGTCGCCTGGGAACAGTTTATGAACCCGCAGATTGGCGTACATTTATTGATTCTAGTAAAATAAATCTAAAGGGCTTTATTCTACATAATGGAAATCAACTACCTTCAATTACAGTAGTTCAATCGGTGTACATGAAAGAAACACATACTGTCCTAGAAAAAATAAAATATAATGAATACAAGTGGTATTATCGCCTCACTATGATGCTTAACATACGACTCGCTTTGTTTCCCCGCAGCTGTTATATGTTATTAAAATGCAAAGATTCGACTGCCGCGGCTACCATGACGTTGCCACATTGCTATTCTTCCCTCAGTTTCAATTAAAACTTGGACCGTGGAGCAATAGATCAAGTTATAAAATTGTATACCGTAAATAATTGTTATAATATCAGTGATGTATTGTGAGATGTAGCTCGGATAATAATACAACACCTGCATATTATATTTGTTTAATTTATAAGTTATTTCAACATGTGGCGGCCATGGGAAAATATTTCAGACCGAACAGTTAATAATAATAATAATAATAATAATAATAATAATAATAATAATAATAATAATAATAATAATAATATTTTCAGCATGATGTTGTATGGATATTAAATTTATGTAGACCTACAAGCTATATAATGTAGAATTTAAATTATTTAATAAATATAATTTTAATTTTAAAAGTTAAACAATACCAAATAATAACATAAAAATTAAATAATAACATAAATATAATCAATGTCTTCTGTCCTTGTGTAACAAACGCCCATAGCGCTATGAGAAACATGACAACATTGCATGTCAAGCATTGCTGCGCGGCACCCGCTTATATATAAACGGTTAACCATCAGAGTGAGGCAATAATAAGTGTGCTGCGACCTAAAGGTATGTGGTATTTTATTGGAGCAACATGGAGGGTATACGAAATTTCTGTACACGTTGCAAAGTTACTAATTGGCCGAAAAGAAAACTACTGGTGCCAGGGACAAAAAAGTAATAAATCGCCCATTAGTTTATTCTGAAAAAAAAATGCTACCTCCTTTGTATATAAAACTAGGATTAATAAAGCAATTTTTTGATTTGGACAAAAATACTTCTTGTTATCAATACATTGCAAAAAAAATGTTACTGTCCGAAACAAAAGTGTGGGAAGACTTTTGATAGCCATAGATTCGCAAACTTAGAGATGTTACTTTTAAATACATCATGTCTGACATGTAACTATAAGCTTGGTAATCATACAAGGACGTTTTCGGGAAGTTTGTGAGTAATGTTAAAGATAATCAGTATGAGAAAAGTTGAAGGCACTGGAATGTAACACGAGCTTGAAGTTACACTTCCTCCACTCTCATCTTCAAAATTTCCCAGAACATTTAGTAGCACTAAGTGTAGAACATGGTGAGCGATTCCATCGAGACATAAATGAGATGGATACGAGGTACTAGGGTCGATGGGATGACTCTGAGATTGCCTACTATCGTTGGTGTTTGGTAAGAGAAAGTCTTTGGCAGGAACACAAATGCAATCAACTCATCGTTCATTTCTTGCTAAGCGGAGGAGAAAATAGAGATCTTAAGGTATATTAGTAGCTTTTATTTATTTTAAACAGTTTTAATTGCACAATTGATATTGTATCAAGCCTATGTAATTTTACAGCAAATTCAAGCATTATGATTATTACTAGGACTAGGATTTTAATGTAATAAAAGGTAAGGTTGCAATGCAGATAGTACCTATTATTCAACTGTTTGAGTGTGAAACCAAAACAAAAGACAGTCAGTAGTCTAATTTCCCATTATACTATTCAACTGTTTGTGAGTGAAAACAAAATAAAAGAAAATCAGAAGTCTAACTTCTCATTATACTATTTAACTGTTTGTTTGCGAACCCAAATAAAATACAGTAGAAGTATAACTTCTCATTATACTATTCAACTGTGTGTATGTGAAACCAAAATAAAAGATAGTCAGAAGTCTAAAACTTCTCATTATACTATTCAACTGTTTGTATGTGAAACCAAATAAAAGACAGTAGAACTCTAAATTCTCAACTATACTATTCAACTGTTTGTATGTGAAACCAAAATAAAAGACAGTCAGAAGTCTAACTTATCATTATACTCTCCAACTGTTTGTGTGTGAAACCCAAATAAAAGATAGAAGTCTAACTTCTCATTATACTATTCAACTGTTTGTGTGTGAACCCAAAATAAAATACAGTCAGAAGTCTCACTACTCATTATACTAAGTTGTAATCTAAAGTTTTTTGTACATAAAAATTGTAGCTCTAATTATTATATATAATGCAAAAAGTAATAAATATTTAATTTCAACATGGGAATAAAACATTTCGTGATACGAAAAAACTGTTAACATATTTGAATTCTGTTCTTTTTTTGGAAATGCCCCAGGTTGTCTTTCGACATTCCTAGTGTTCTCTCCTGGCATGGCGTACTTGTAACGTTGCCCCGATGATATAATGGGCGATGATGATGATGATAGTAGTGCGCCAGGAGAGTCCCTAATCCTAAGCTTAAATCTAAGATGAATATGAATGATGATGATTGCGATGGCCATATGATTTCGGGGATCGTTTGGGCCTTAAAGTTTTCCTAACATTTTTCTTACAGGCGAAGAAAAACCCCGATAAAAACCTCACCCAGAAAAACTGTCCCGACCGGGGATCGAACCCGGGCCCTCTGCGTGACAAGGCAGCACGCTACCTCGAGACCACAGCGGTGGACACATATTTGAATTCAGCACACCAAAATTAGATTTAGAGACTTGTTAAGCAGTATGCTGCTGAAAAAAAAAATAAATTCGCAGGCCTGTGTAATTATTTCTCTGTAGGTATACCATGTAATCATTTATGTTTATTTTCATTTATATAAGAGACTAATTACTGTAAATTTTCTCTAACTTCGTTGTATGGTAGACAAGGCTTTAAAACTTTAATTCTAACAGGTGGAATAAAGCTATTATTGCATTTAATTAGGCTTGGTTTAACCTCTCACACTTATCACATGTCACACGGACCTTACAGTGGCACGACCTGTCGGGAAAGAAAATTTAAACCATGAATGATACACATGATGTTTTGACCACGCTATGACATGGAGGCTCTCTCTGAATGAGTGATCAGCTCAATGGCAGGGTCTCTTCCTAAACAATAGAGGAATATCAGGTAATTTGGACCAAAGTTTTGAATTTGTTTTTCTTCTATTAATTAAGGGATGTAGCCTTTGTTTACTTACAGTGATTATTTATAATTAGTGTTGTAACTATGAAATAACATTGTTATTTTATTCAAATATGGAAACATCTTCATAAACTTTTTACATTACAAGAAAGGTCCACTTTAACCTCCATATTCTGATAAAGTGGACCCCAGAGTTCATCTTAGCTTTTAGTCTGTTTTTAAGTTTATTTACTCTATTAATTTATACAGACAGGCACAGATTAATCTGAAAATATTTATGTCTATAATTAAAAAGCGTTGATATTTATTTAATGTTTTGAAAAATTATAGTTGATCATAACATTCACACGTCATTCAATTGCAGAAAGCGACGGCCTTTGGGTTTCCTAAAATTACAAGGATATTAAATAAAATTAATTAAGTACATGGATTTTACAGATAGCATCCTCATTGATAAAATATACATATTCGTGTAAAGTGGACCCAGGTCCTCGTGGAGGGTTCACATTAACCGAATCCCTTTGTTATGTTTAATTACTTTATGCAGCCACCATGTCACATAATATAAAACCAAACAGGATCTACATGATATTGTATATTTAGGGGCTTTTTCAACATTTGTAATATTCAATAGCTGAAATTAAGAATTTATTCTTAGCTTGAAAAACTTTCAAAATGGTTATTTTCATAACTATCACAAACCCTTCTTCGCACAAAGAATAAAAGAAACTGGCCTTGAACCCATCAAAGTTGAAGAGGCGAAGAAGTTAAAATATTTTCTGTTCGAGGTCAGCACCAATTAAAGAAGATAATTAACAGGGTACACTCAAACAGAAGGGTCGACATTACTCGAATTTCCCTATACAATATTAAGACGAAACACACATTCATACAAAACATGGCGAACATGAGGATGATGATAATGATTATGGTGGCTAGAAGATGCTCGGGGGCAATTTTGGTCTTACATTTTCCTGATATTTGTCTTACAGGTGACGAAACCCCCGAAAAAAGACCATCTTCCACAAAAATTGTCCAAATCAGGGATCAGACCCGGGCCCTCTGCGTACGAGGCAGCGACACTACCCCGATAATGTCATTATAATCATCTTCTTCACTTCAAGGTATAGGCATTGTTCCGTAGTCAAGTACTTTCCAGCCATCTCATTTTAGGACAATGCACTGACTTGTTTCCACTAATTTTATAACTCAATTTTGTTTAGTTAATCTTTTCTTTTTTCAAATGCCCCAGATTTGTCTTTCGACATTCCTGGTTTCTCTCCTGGCATGGCGTACTTGTAACCCACTTCTGAGGCTGGGGCGCCTGGAAGGCGGGGTTACTTTGCCCCGATGATATGATGAGTGATGATGATGATGATGGTGCGCCAGGAGAGACCCTAATCCTAAACTTAACCTAAGATTAATATGAATGATGATGATTGCGATGGCCATATGATTTCGGGGACCGTTTGGACCTTAAAGTTTTCCTGACATTTGTCTTACAGGTGAGGAAAAACCCCGATAAAAACCTCACCCAGAAAAACTGTCCCGACCGGGGATCGAACCCGGGCTCGCTGCGTGACAAGGCAGCACGCTACCCCGAGACCACAGCGGAGGACTGTTTAGTTAATCTTGTAATTGGCATTCTTTCTAGACGTTCCCTCCACTGATGTCTATAATAATTAAATCTATCATAGACATTTTAAAAATTTACAATTTTCTTGTATTTATTCATTTTTATGTGAACTAGTTTTGCACATTCTGTAACTCCTCTCAAGAATTTCATTTCTGAAGCCTATATCTTACTTCCTTGTTTTTTTGTCCACATTTCACTTCCTTAGGACATGACTGGCACAGCCATAACTTTATGAAATATTTAAATTCGTGTCTCTTGGAATTTTATTTTTAAATTTCGATTAATATTGATATACAAGATTCTCTGACATTTAGCCAATAATATATCTATATCATAATCTTTATCATATCTAATATCATATCCTAAATAATTAAAATAGTTTACTTGGTCTAACTCAATTATTAATTTTTGATTATTATTATTGTTATTATTATTATTATTATTATTATTATTATTATTACATATTCAATAGTAGATTATATAAGATATAAGCAATTAGTAGTAGTAGTAGTAGTAGTAGTAGTAGTAGTAGTAGTAGGACTTTATTAGACAAAAAGTAAGATATTTACAATATTATTTACAAATATGGGTCGCACGGGCAGTAAGCCGTACGTGCTGTTGACAATCCGTTACAATAAAGTGATAATTGGTACTAGTGTAAAGAAAAAATAAACAACAAAAAAAGCAATAACATTACAATTACATAAAGAAAACACAATAATAATATTACAATTAAATAATAACACAATAGCATTATACACTAAAAAACATTAACATTACAATTACATAACACAAACTGGTGTGGGTATGTACGACGAATGCAACAAGAAAATTTACCCAGAAAAACATTGGAATGGTGTTCACCTGGAAGAAGAAGGAAAGGAAGACCTAGACACTTGTGGATGCAAGAAATAAGAACTGGCATGAGAACAAGAGGACTGGAGGACATAGAGTGGATGGAAGGAGACGACTGGGGAAGGAAAATAAAAATTTAGGCATAGAAAGACGTGTTAATATATTAAAAATCTATATATAAATAAATTATTATTATTATTATCATCATTATTATCGTTTTTGTTGTTGTTATGGTATAAGAGAACTGGTTAGGTTACATCTTTGCATACCACACACAGATCATTAATAATGGGGTTTCATCTTTTCTTTGAACTTGGCATTACGCAAGCACGAATAGAGAGTTTGATATATTTCAAAACGTTATTCTCAATCGTTTTAAAAACCAAAATTCAAACTTAGGGAGTTTTCTCACACGTATTCGGGAGGTACGAGTTCAAATTCCGAAAAACTGATCTCCCAGACTGATTTTCCTCTGCATTTTCTCAGACTTCAATGCTGGGAATCCCTTTCATTTAATGCCAAATTTCGTCATAATTATCTTTACATAGTATCAAGACGTTAATTATTCGCTCTCCAACTCTCAGCCTCGAATTCGCATCTTGGTCACCTCTTGTGGGGTTTATGGTGGACGAATCATTGCTAGTCTGGTTTTCGTCGGGATTTCTTCCTTTCTACCCTGAAAACCGTTTAATTCCACCATGTCCATACGTATGTCGTCCATTTCATTTCGTCTGCTCCTCTGATGGTGTGACAGCTGGTCAGCTGGCAATCGTGTATTTCACAGGCCTTCAATAACATGGGCGTGATCTCATCTCATTCCTCGACATGATATTATGCGGAACCCGATAAATGCAGATTAAAATGATATAGAGAACTTTCTACGAATAACAACAAAAAATCGATGGAAACACGTAGATTAGAAATTAGAACAATTAATAATGTGGTATGACGTTACATATTAAAGCGTCTATAAACAAAAATGAGATTAAAACTAAAGTCAAATTATGATATCTGTGTCTCACATAAGACATTTAATACTAAGATTTTATTCGCTCGGAATATTTTGCAGCTGAAGTAGTTTATATAATCTCTTTCCTTGCAGGATGTTTGACTTAGAAGCCATCAGACAGTTGTGGGCCCCTCGAGGCCGGATTTATGCGCCATGGAGCCGAATTTTCGGATCCGGAACAAGGAATCGGTATTAGAAGGCAGTGACATTGCTCTCTAATGTTGTAATTCTTTTCCCCCTTACTCAACACTTTCACCTGCAGATAAATTACATTAAAGACATTTTAACAAGTGCAATACTTCTTACAATATGTTATTATGTTTACATCTTAACTAGGGAGAGGATTTTATGGTGCTAATTTTGGTCTGAAGATACTTACAAAAAGGTGCAAAAAAAGGTGTTGCTGAAACAATTGAATTAAGGTTTAAACCAGTTACATGAACTCAATTTATATAATTTGCATATAATTTTGTACCAAATTTTTCTTCTTTAGAATCCATAAGAGGTAATTCTTTAATGCAATATTTGCTTCGCAGATGGGACATTGAAAAATGATGCCATCAGTTTCGATAAATTACGTTTTGAATTCTTCTGAAAGTGCATACAACTTATCCTTCTTAACGTTTAGATCGTTATTGTTGTGAAACCCCAGTAGTAATATTATAGCATCACTATGATGGTTGTCTAGCGGCTCGCATTGTTTCCCCGCAGCTTACTTACTTACTTACTTACTCACTCACTCACTGGCACTATCGAACCCATAGGTTAATGGCCGCGCGGACATAAGCTCTCCATACAACCCTATCCTGAGCTAATGCTTTCGAATCATTCCCTGTATAATCTACTTCCCTTAATGCAAAACGTCCTAATTCCTGACTACCTTCTCCTGGCCACCTAACTTCCTGTAAAGCGACTATATCCAAGGGCAATTTATCTAATTCCCGCGTTAATATCTCTAGTGCCCCGCTATTGTATAAAGTCCTAACATTCCATGTTCCTAGGAACATGTCTCTGTGTTTGAGCCTTTGGCATGTGTTCCTTGAAGTAGTCCCCGCCCGGAGAAACGATGGGGGACTATTTGACCTCCGGAAAATTTTACTCCAGTTGAACCCATGTCCGCATTTCTTGACGGTTGTATTTTTACGGTGAAAGATCGTCACTCTTTCGACCAAGGTACTTTTTTCGTCTGGCTTATCACCTTCGACCAGTCCGGCATGGGTAACCCCATCGGCAGCAATGCTACCGCCGGCTTAGATCTCAGGATCATTTAAGCACGCAAGCCACTCCACCACAAGGTAAAGATACCAATGCACATTGTCTGAAATTTTAATAGAACGTTAAAATATCCATCTTAGATCTTGGCGTATGTTCATTGTTTTGTGTTGTCCTAAGCTGCACTGTTTTCAGTGGAGCTCGGCATACTGCTAACTACAGATCCAGGGTGGTCCGTCACTTCGTAACTTTCTAATGGTTCCAATTTTCTGCTATATACCTATAAGCATTAGCGTGTAAGTCCAATCAGTTTTACAGAAGGAGGTAAGGTGAAATACGTGGGCTGTAACAAAAATAGTGGCAACACTGCTGTAGAATCGAAACCAGACGGAATTAATTATTGTAACTTCTGTCACATGCTAATATATGTCTGACCTATCTTACAGTAAATGGACTCGTCCGTACGTCTCAAATCTCATGTGCTATGGAAAGAGAAAGTTAGTCTCCTCTGAGTTGCCGCTCTAAGCTGTTGTTTCGCCATGTTTACAAATCAGGAACAGCGATCTTGATTGAAATTCAATGTGTCATGGCCATACAGCACGACAATGCCATGCAGATGTTCTGGAAGCATATGGAGAGACGACATTACCATACAGAACTACTCGGACGCACACGGAACACTCTGTAGTTGATCTGTACCATCGCTGAGAGTGGGAGGTGCTTTTTCCCGCAGCTATTATATTCAATTAAATAAAAAGAGGCCGACTAACGCCACTATAATAATTACGCATGTTAATCATTGTCAAGCATCGTCGCGCGGCACTCGCTTTTATATAATCGGACAACCATCATAGTGAGGCGATAATACTAAAAAAAATACGTTGAGGTTCAGATTAGTAAAACACAGCCAACAAGTCGGTAGAAGAAAACTATTAAATTATTGCCAGTACTAGCTGAACTTATTTTAAATTATATTTTAATATTTAATTTTACTATTGTTGACTTTTCACTAGAAATTAGCTATTGTCTGGGGTATAAATTATATTTTAATGTTTTTTTTAATATTGTTGACTTTTGTTTGAGATTTTAAAAACTGATCAAGAAGAAAAAAAAATACTGTCATCTATAATGCTATTATGCATTACCGAGACTCTTCATTTCCCAACTCCTTTAAAAAAAACGTTAAACTGAAAATATATAAAACTATTATTCTACCAGTTATATTATATGGATGCGAAACATGGACTCTTACTTTAAGGGAGGAAAGGAGATTACGAGTATTTGAGAATAAAGTTCTTAGGAAAGTTTTTGGACCAAAGAGAGATGAACAGACAGGAGAATGGAGAAGTCTGCATTACAATGAATTACACGGTATTTATAGGAAGCAGATATGATGAGGACAGTTAAGTCTCATAGACTGCGATGGGCAGGACATGTGGCACGAATGGGGAATGAAAGACGTGCATGGAAGCTTCTTGTAGGAAAGCCAGAAGGAAAACGCCCAGTTGGTAGACCAAGAATGAGGTGGGAGAACAACATTAACTGTGATTTGAGGAAGTAGATTATACAGGGAATGATTGGAAAACATTAGCTCAGGATAGGGATATATGGAGAGCTCATGTCCGTGCAGACATGAACCTACGGGTTCGATAGTGCCAGTGAGTTACTTAGTGAGGTATCTTTTAAAAACGCAGAAAAGAGTGCAGGAAACTGCGCTGAAGCATAAAAAAGAGGGAAAAAGGAGCTAAATGTAGTAATCTCACGAATTGTGCAAAAAAGGTGCAATAACTTGTTAATTTCCCTTCACTTTATCCCTCCAAATACATACTTACTTACTTAGTCACTGGCACTATCGAACCCGCAAGTTCATGGCCGCGCGGGTATAAGCTCTCCATACATCCCTATCCTGAGCTAATGCTTTCCAATCATTCCCTGTATAATCTACTTCCCTCAAATCATAGTTAATGTTATTCTCGAACCTCATTCTTGCTCTACCAACTGGGCGTTTTCCCTCTGGCTTTCCTACAAGAAGCTTCCATGCAAGTCTTTCATTCTCCATACGTGCCACATGTCCTGCCCATCGCAGTCTACGAGACTTAACGGTTCTTATTATATCTGGCTTCCTATAAAGACCATTTAGTTCATTGTTATGTAGTCTTCTCCATTCACCTGTCTGTTCATCTCTCTTTGGTCCAAAAATTTTCCTAACAACTTTATTCTCAAAAACTCGTAATCTACTTTCTTCCCTTAAAGTAAGAGTCCATGTTTCACACCCATATAATATAACTGGTAGAATAATAGTTTTATATATTTTCAGTTTAACGTTTTTTGAAAGGAGTTGGGGCATCAAGAGTCTCTGTAATGCATAATAGCACGCATTTCCAGAATTGAGCCTATGTTTAATTTCTTTGTGCATCTCATTCCTATTTGTGATTATTGTTCCTAGGTATTTGAATTCAGCCACTTCCTCAAAATTTCCCTCATTTGTCATTAGCTGTCCATTTCCATTATATAATGTATTTCTACATGTGACCTTATGTTTAGTTTAATTGATATTTACTTCCAGTCCTAATTTCTTAGTGTTACTCAATAGTGTGTGCGTGTTGTCCTTTAGTATCTCCTCGCTATCGGCCAACAATACTACATCATCAGCGTAAACTAACAGCTTATTAATACCATTGAGTTGTAAGCCTTCCTCATTCTCTAAAGATTTGACAGCATGCTCTAGTACAAAATTAAATAGTAGAGGAGATAGTGCATCTCCTTGCTTCAACCCATTCTGGATTTCAAAAGTGTCCACTATTGGTATGAAAACAGCTATATTTTTGGAAAAGTGCCGCACCTCAAAATCCTTTCCCTAATTATAACAATTCAAACCTCATCTTATGCAAGAGACAACACTGAAAATATAAATTTTTAATGGGAAATTTGACGGTGGATATTCAGGTTTCAGGTATATAAAATACATCTTAATATTCATTATTATTGAAGGGGTATATGGTATAGTGGTGTAAATAATTTTTCTTCATATTGATAAAAACGGTGTTCTATTTATCAGTGTACAAAAGAATCAAGTTAACTTAATATGCCCACCGCTATGGTCTCGAGTAGCGAGCTGCCTTATCATGACCGGATTCGATCCTCAGTCAAGACAAGTTTCCTGAGTGAAGTTTTTTCGGGGTTTTCCCTCACCTCTAAGATAAATGTCGATGAACTTTGAGGCCCAAATGGTCCCCGAACACCATCATTATCATCAATATAATATTCGTCTAATTAGCTTAAGTTCAGTTAAAGCCTCTCCTGGCGCATCATTACCATCATCATCAACTCTCATATCATCGCGGCAGCGTAACCCCGCCTTCCAGGCTCCCCGACCTCAGAAATAAGTACCTGAGGCATTTGCAGAAAAAAAAAGTAGCTTAACACATTCAGTACCAGGCACTGAGCTGGGCATTTAAACAGACAGGCCAGCCATTTAAGTACCCCAGCTACCCTTTTCGTGGCACTTCAGAAAATGGACCACTATTCACAAACTATTAGTCCTAGAAAATTCAAATTTTGTACATACCTAAATGATGTCCTAGTAGGATTTTATGGTGAAATAACTTGGGTGATTAACATCACATGGTATCGCCGTATCAATTTCAGGAAGTGGAAATTCATCTTCACTTTCACTTTGTGAATCTTCTAATTCAGGAATCAGTTCATCGCCTGAATCATCATTATACAAAATATTCACTAATTCTTCTTCAGTGAGATATTTTTCTTTCGCCATGGTTTCACTCACGCAAAAACAACAGCGCGATAACGAGAAACATATACGACTGCATTGGAGCCTGGAGTCAAGTTTGGGTGAATGAATTCCATGTGTTGTTTGTTTTAAAAATAAAAGGGGATTCACCAAGGTTAAGTGTGTCAAACGGGAATAGAAAATGTACATTTACATGCCAACTATGATCTCCAAGACATAGGCCTACTAAGCCAACACCATATTTAGGCGCCGAATATAAACGCGGTTTGTTCGGGCCCGCTCTAAAACGAGTTAACTGACCGACGGCCCTTACACGATAGTCTCTTTAAACGCCTTAACTGGTTTACGGTACTGAATGTGTTGATAATCATGGAGATTTATTATCCTAAGTGATGGTATTAATTGTTGAAATATCTGAAATAAAGTATGCAGTTTCTACTTCACTCATATAGCCTATGTAAACAACTGACTTACCCCACTATGTCGTATACCCCTTCAAATATGTCAGCAAGTAATAACTCATATTCAATAGTAACTCACTTTCAGTAGCAACTCACTGGCATTGATGAACCCCTAGTTTAAGGTCGCACGGAAATAATATCTCCATATATCCATATCCAGGACTAATGCTTTGTTGATCATGCCCTGTATAATTTATAGTCCTCAAATGTTGGTTAATGTTATGCTCCTACCTCATTCGCGGCGTATCTACTGGGCTATCTAATAGGCCTATATAAAAATGAATGTTTGTTTGTTCGTATTTTATGCGCTGCCATACCGTTCATCTGATTGTGATGGGGATTTTTGCAAAATGTTCAGGAGATTCCCGGGATGAACGTAGGCTATACGAGAGGTTTGATACTCAATTCCTACACCATTAAAAATCACGCTTCGTAAAAGTCGCTTTTTTGGACGCTTATATGGCTTACGTTTCCTTAAACATAACAAATACACAAAATCAATGTACACAGAATTGAATATATAAAAAAACTCCACAAAAAAGTTCAGGACAGCATATGTTTATCCTTTACGGATAACTCACAATAATCATTTTAGTCTTTGCTAAGAAGATCGGGTTACTGTAAATAGATTCCTCGGCAAGTGTAACAGCGCACGGCGGGTAATTCTTTCATGGATAACTGATAATAACGAATGTTGTCTTTCAGCTCATTTATGCCAGGAAGATCGGGATAAGTAGATTCCCGGGCAACGCCGGTAAATACGATATAAATTTATAATCATATTTCCTTTTGGTTATTCACCTAAACCTAGTAACATATTAATTTTCGTCTTTCTGTTATTTTATGCCAAGAAGATCGGGATAAGTAGATTCCCGGACAACACCGGGTAATCAGCACGGGGTATCTATAAATAATCGATACACATTTTTCCTTTCACTTATTCAACTAAACATAAAAACACATCAAGTTTCGTTTTACAGATAATTTATGCCAAGAAGATCGGGATAAGTAGATTCCCGGCAACGTCAGGTAATGAGCACGGGTGTCTAAAAATAATTACTATATATTTGTCTTCCCTCTAATTATTCAACTAAACATAAAAACACATTAATTTTCGTCTTTGAGCTCATTTTATGTCATGAAAGTCAGGATAAATAGATTCCTGGGCAACGACGGATAATCAGCACGGGGTATCTAAAAATAATAACGATATTAATAAATTTATAATTACTTTTCCTTATACTTATTCAAATAAACAGAAGAACACGTTAATTTTCATTTCTTTAGGCGTAGCAGCGCACGCCGGGCGTTAGCTAGGGTTTTATACAATCTGGTTTTTGTTTCACGTGTAGGATATTTTGAATTTAAATACTTTATTTGTGGAAAAATAACATTTTTTAGCATTTTGTATTCCTTTATTTATGTCTTCCTGGATATTATCATGTTTATATAGTCCCTTTAAACGGGAATAATAAATGTTTGTTATTGTAGTAATTTCGGTTTTACTGTTTGGGACTTGCTGATAGTAAGTGTCAGTTCTAACAAGACCATTACAGTCTTATTCAATTATGGAATCGTATAGGCATGTAATTATCCTACCTTAAATTGGCTAAACAATAATTTTCGTTGCCACTTATTCAAATGTTCCGGACCGCAAAGAAAACAAGATCATATAAAACTTTAAGTTATTATTATACATTATTGTTGTTATTATTGTACATTACGTATTATATAATTTGATGCAATTATAAGACTATTTTCTACCTATTTGTTTTCTATTGTTATATATACCGTTATATACACAAACGAATGTATGTCCTTTATAGACTTCTAAACCGTTCAACCGGTCTTCGTGAAAAGTTGTATATACAGGGTTTCAGATGTGGCGAGTGTTTAGCCCTTATCTATTATATTCTAAAATCATTAGATGTAGGAGTTCATCTGAAGCGAACATTTAATAATAGCTCTAGCAATCGCAGTTTTCGACGTTACACTACAAAACTCGGAATATCCTATTAGAATAAACCGACGTATGTGTTATCCAAAAATCAGCGAATTCCGACCATTAGAAGTAAGGTTTACCTAAAATTTTAAATAAAACAATTATTCTAGCAACCGCCAAGTTTGGTTTGTCGCAATGTATACCATATAATTAATTAATCCTCCATATTTAATGTATTTGGGCGTAGGAGTACATGCCGGGTATTAGCTAGTATTTTATAAAAAAAAATTTCGATTTCTTTGGAGTTAATGAATTTATTTATGTATTGTTTCAAAAGAATGCCAGAGCAAAGATTGCCTAAAATTATTATGGAATTGATCCCAATAGAGAGGAGGAAGAGAGGAAGACCGAAGAAAACTTGGACAGAAGGGGTACAAGCAGCTATGAATATCAGAGGATTGGAGGAAGATCAATGGATGGACAGAGAGGAATGGCGTTTGATTTTCGGAAGACGGCGGCAGCTGCCATTATATCGGATGATGATGATGATTAATTAATTAATTTAGTGTTTCCCTTTCGTTTCCCTATAAGGAGTTTCCATCTCCCTCCATCTACCCCATCCGTGCCACATATCTAGTCTATCGCAGTCTACGAGACTTAACTGTTATTTGCACATGATTTCTCATAAAGATTTCACTATTATGCAGTTTTCTCCATTAACTATATGTTCGTATATCTTCGTTCGAAATTTTTCCTAAGAGTTTTATTCTCAAATAGTCGTAGGCCCATAATACAGCATTTTCTGCTCCCTTAGAGGAAGAGTCCGCGTTTCGTATCCATATAATATAAATGTAAGAATAACAGTTGTATATATTTCAGTTTCACTTTTTTGAAAGAACTTGCGGTGAGAATGTATTTTCAGCATTGGGTCCATGTTTAGTTTTTTCTTGCGCCTCATTCCTGTTCGTAATTAGTGTTAAATTTATTTAATTCAGCCACTTCTCAAAATTTCCCTCATCTTACGTTAACCTTCGTTTTCCATTATATCGTGTGTTTGTACGTATAGATTTACTGATATTTACTTCCAGCTCCAATACATAACTATAGGTCTACTTTTCCAACCCAATTTAATACATAATGTAGTTGGACATTATTTCAATCGGAATCGAATGGAGTAATGATAGTTGCCAAGATATTCGTCTATGGACACAAAATTACTGGATTAAAAATGACCGGATCTGTAAATAATTTCAGGTATATAAATCCTCGTGTTAAAAATTTATGAAAAAAAAATAATAATCCCTGACTTGAACCGCGTCACTAATGACTCAAGATATTAGAGAGCGTCATCATAAATAATAACTCAACAGACGTACATTTTCGATCGGAAGAGACGTTTGTCTTACTGATGTTAAACAAATGCCATGTTTAATCGCTATGTACCTCTACATTGCATACACGAAGGCAGAAATTGGTTGTTTTAAAATGAATTTTCACCTTTTAGAAATAACGGAGAGCTGTAAGTTTGACACTACACACTCAGGAGTTGTAAAACAATTTAAAGTCACGTGATCTGCATACAAAGTTATTCCAACGCCACATTATTCTCTCGAATTTTAAAACTATGATTTAATACTAATTCATTAGATCAGAGCATGCGTATTTGAAATTATTTTTTGTAAGTAGATAGTAAAAATAATAAACAAATTTATCTCATATAAGCATATTTAATATTGTTTTATAAAATATTCTAAATATTATTTTATAATTCAGAAAGGCTCTGGAATAGATTTTCATACACTAATATAAAAAAATTGCTATACTTTTTTTAAAATAATTATCACAATTCTCTTATCGTGCCCTCCTTTCGGAAGGTCGATTCCAAATATGCCTCCAAACATCTCTAATTCCCATGCGTACCTTCTTTTTAGTTATTCCCTGTCGTATCCTCTATCTTGTAAACTTTTCTTTATTTAGTTAATCCATCTTTCCTTGTATCTTGAGATTTAACAGTCTTTGTGGTAGTCTTTCCTTTTCCAATCTCTTCAAATGTCCAAACCAATTTAGTCTATTTTTTTCTGTTTGTTGTTAATTTTTCTACATTTAATATCTCCCTGATTTTGTAGATCCTTATTTTCTCTCTCCTTGTTTTATGTACCATTCCTCGTAAGAATGTAATTTCTATAGCTTGGATTCTGCTCAATTCCTTCTCTGTATTATGTCCAAGTCTCAGCTGCATATTAACATATGTTTGAAATAAATTTTATACATTGCCATTTTATTCTTGATGGGTACATCTTTATTCCAGATTAACTGTTTAGTTACATTATAGACTTTTAAACTTCCCTCTATTATTTTACTGATTTCAGTGTGTATTTTCCCACTGGTATTTATCACTATTCCTACATATGTAAATTTTTCCACTTTTTGTAGATGTATGCTTGATAACTTAATATTCCAATCATCGTTCTGGTTTCTACATATTTTCATAACAGCCTTTTTTCGATATTTATCATGAGTAATGCCACGAGTGAGTTGCAAATTATCGACAAATTCACGACCCACGAAGTGAGGAGTGAATTTATCTAGAGAATTTGTAAATCAGGTGTGGCATTTCTTAGGACTATTTAACGAATAAAATTAAGCTGTTTACTCACAAATCATTATATAGTGATTTTAAAATATTTATATATTTAATGTAAACAGCTATGTTTGAAAACAAATGAGAAACGTTTGTTATGCCTCATTTGTTCATCATTGCAACCAGATCATATTATTTATAGTCAAAGGATCGCAATATTGTAAGAATGCACTCTAGTGGAGAAAAAATGAAACACATCAAACTGTTCATAACCAACATTATAGGTATTAATTAATTTCTGATGTCCTATTATGTAAATTATATTTTTTTAGAATGTAAATTCCTGGGAAATATTAAATTTAAGAAAGTACAAGCAGTGGTTTCTTTTTATTGTGGTATAATCAAATACTATTAATGTTTTTCTATTATATACCGCAAGAAGTACCTGTTTACATTCGTGCACTATAAATACAATCTGGTAGCCGCATTTCTTAGAGAGTCAGTCACTGCAAAATAATGCTCAGGCCTATTCAGAATTTTAAAACGGAGGAGCTTTCTTTATTATGAAAAACTTATTTGATAAATTTCAGGTGAAACACGACTGTGATTGGTTGTAAATCAAAATTCATTGAAACGCGATTGGCCATTGACTCCCATTTGGGGCATCAGTTAAATATTCTTTAAAAATAATAATTTTATAGTAAAGATAATTATTTTTAGTATAATGTTGTGAATTTCTTTGAACTTACATAAGTGTTTTTTCTCCCTCCAAATATTTATTCAATTGTAATATTTTAATTGAGACCAGCCTCATGATGGGTTAGTGATCAGCGTTTCTGACTACAGTTCATGAGATCCCGCGTTCGATTCCCGATCAAAACATATGAATTTTTCCGTAAAGGGAATTATTCCTGTAATTGCCTAAGGTCTGGAATTTAGGTAAGAACTCTCATAGCGCTTCATTATCATTTATCACCCATCATATCATAGGGTAAATAACCCAGACTTCAGGTGCCCAACCTTAGAAATGAATTACAATTCTGCCAATGCCAGGGGAGAAAGCCAGAAATGTCATAAAAGACAACCTGGTGACATTAGACAAAAAATAGTATAGATAATTCTTTTAGCATATTACTGTGAATTACTAAATGGCTTTGAATGTTTCTAAGCCAGTTGAAACTTTCGAAATGTTTGGCAAAATATTCAATTGTAATATTTGAATTGATTGGGTTATTTTAACTTGAAATAGTCCAGTCATAATATGATTATGTTATATATTAATTGATGAACCAATCAGATATGACATTTTGGTCATGTGACACCCCAGAGATAGAATATTTTCTTGCAACTTGGAAAACATTGCTTCTGAAGTTATCATGGAGCAGGACGCCAGACGGTATAAATAGTTAGGACTCCCTACAGGAAGGTAAGGTCAAGTTTAATGTAAGTAGTTCAAAGTGTTAAAATATTTAAATTCTTAGTTTACTTGAGGAACTACATTAATTTAATATTTAACGATTACGCGGAGAGTGAAGTTTTGATTTACCCGCAAATAAACAAGTTTAATTTGGGGAGTTTTTTTTTAATAAAGTAACAAACCTTGTTAGATTGTTTGAACTATAAAACTTATACAATTATTTACTGGTATCCTATCAGATTTCCTTACGTCCTCCCTGAAGAGAGTCAATAGTGTCAACTATCTTCATCTCATCTCAACCAATAAAAATTCAGTTTCACATTCTAGTCTTGTCTGGCGTAATTCGCCCACCAGGAACCCCAAATGGAGTGAAAGAGACTTAAATAATCAATTTTAAGAAAAAAAATCTTTGGCGCAAGAGGCTGATGCTCTTAATTCCAAATGTTAATCATAGAGATGGAAAATCATCCTCCAGTATATGGGAGACATGTAGTCATCAAGTCGGGTCCCCCAGCTGTTGTAGCTTGTTTTCTCAACTTGGAGCCGTTACTTATTTTAGCTACTCACGATGATGAATACGCACCGGTCCCCTACTGACCGAAATTACAAGAGACATTATCTTTCTCCTATGGAGACTGTAACCAGCGCATTTCCCATAGCTCTGGGCCAAAGGCATTATCCCTTAAATCGCTAGATAGTAATAATACTCGTAGATAGAAACTTAAATAGATAGAAATAAAATTCGTCGTACAACATCGAAGACCCAACATTGACTGAAGTTGTTGCTGTTACTGACTATCATGTGACAGTACAGGAAATCACATGAACTTTAGTGCCAGTTCTCTTTACCAAAGTTTTCTCATATGAAGGGTACAAGGACAAAAAATCAGATAATAACTTTTTTTGTCGAATTGGAGTTTGAAGTATCAGTGCCGTTAGATTCTCTATGGAAAGTACTTCTTTTAGAAGTGTGAAACAGTAAAAGAAACAGATTTGTCATGGGTTTATTTACTTTCAAGGTGTGGCATGTAGGTAAAAAAAAGTAAGAACATTGCATAATTAAAAGTATGTTTTGCAAATTTCAAGGAAAAATGACTTACCTGTTTTTTATCTGTTCAATTTTTTGTTTCTCTCTGTATTCCATATATCGTAGGTGAACAAACCAGGGTTAGCTCTAATGCTGAGAAAGCAGATATTATGATGATCATAGTATCTATCTTCTTTTTATTTGTGGTTAAAGCTCAACTTATGTCTCTCCCTAGAATGATAAAAGATGAATAAGAAATTTGTGGAGCCGAATGGAGAAGACTGACGGTGAACTACGTGATATTTATATGAAACCAAATATAATAAGAATAGTGGCATTGCGATAAGCAAGACATATGGCACAAATAAGTAGTAGTAGTAGTAGTAGTAGTAGTAGTAGTAGTAGTAGTAGGACTTTATTAGACAAAAAGTAAGATATTTACAATATTATTTACAATATTATTTACAAATATGGGTCGCACGGGCAGTAAGCCGTACGTGCTGTTGACAGTCCGTTACAATGAAGTAATAATTGGTACTAGTGTAAAGAAAAATAAACAACAAAAAAAAGCAATAACATTACAATTAAATAATAACACAATAGCATTATACACTAAAAAAACATTATCATTACAATTACATAAAGAAAACACAATAATATTACAATTAAATAATAACACAATAGCATTATACACTAATTAATTTATATATAATTGTTAAATAAGTATGAAACTTGGGACATTGAAACTTCTTTTAAGGAAAACATAGGGAGTACGTCCAGTTGGTAGACCAAGAATGAGGTATCATAATAAGATTAACCATGATTTGAGGAAAGTTTATGCAGGAAGTTTAGAAATCATTAGCTGAGAATAGGGAAATATGAAGAGCTTATGTCCTCGCGGACAAGAACCTTCGCGTTCCATAGAGCCAGTGAATTAGTTAGTATCCTTCATATTTGAGTTACAGTCTGCTGTAAAACGGGTTTGAGAGTAATGAAGTAAGTAAAGTGATCCCACTACAGGCCTCAGGAGACCCTTGGGATAGTAACAGGTTAAGGTTCCCACGTTTTCTAGACAATCGGCACTTCATGTCAGCCGCGTTATCAGCCCTGCGTAACGGCCGCCTTTACCCCCAGAACAAGCGTCTGGTACTCATTTCCGTTAGAGGCTGAGTCGACCCCAGGACCACAGTGCCGTCAGAAGGTTTGGGTCAATTTAAAAATCCTGACCTCCACGGGACTCGAACCCTCGACCTTCCGGCATGTAGCGCAGTGCCTTAAACACTACGCTACGGCGCGTCCTCGTTTGAGAGTAATTTAAGGGACAAAAATAATGTAGGCCTAACCCATGATAAAAAAAGGGGCACACAGTATAGTTGTTTATGGCAATACTCTACAAATCGAAAGGCCACGGTCTACGTAACGATAGGTCAGTATTTTTAAACTGGCTGCACAATGGACCTGATTTCGATTCAGTCTCTAACGGAAATGAATACCAGACATATGTTCTGAGGATAAGGGTGGCCCTCACACAGGGCTTAATAAACCCAGCTGAACATTCCATGCTTTATAAGCATCTGGGTCCACCGCTGTGGTCTCGAGGTAGCGTGCTGCCTTGTCACGCAGCGGGCCCGGGTGAGGTTTTTTATCGGGGTTTTTCCTCACCTGTAAGACAAATGTCAGGAAAACTTTAAGGCCCGAACGGTCCCCGAAATCATATGGCCATCATCATCATCATCCTTATCATCATCATCATCATCATCCTCCGCCGGTGTGGAAAGCAACGGGAAGCTACCACACCTACAATTCCCTAGTAAAGCTGCCAGCATAGCATGAAAATGCTATGATTGTAGTGAAGGACCTGCCTTCGGGCAGAATTACTATGGATGGATAAGCATCTGGGTAGTCAGAATATCGTCGGGGTATCCCTGCAAGGCCTAAAAAGTGTCGTTTGTCTAGAAAATTATCCCATTATAATAGGTAACGATATAAAGATCCATCCATAGTAATTCTGCCCGAATGCAGGTCCTTCACTGCAATCACCTTCACTGCAATCATAGCATTTTCATGCTATGCTTGCAGCTTTACTAGGGAATTGAAGGTGTGGTAGAATCCCGTTGTTTTCCACACCGGTGAAGGATGATGATGATAAGAATGATGGTGATAATGATAAGGATGATGATGATGGCCATATGATTTCGGGGACCGTTTGGGCCTTAAAGTTTTCCTGGCATTTGTCTTACAGGTGAGGAAAAACCCCGATAAAAACCTCAACCAGAAAAACTGCCCCGACCGGGAATCGAACCCGGGCCCTTGCGTGACAAGGCAGCACGCTACCTCGAGACCACAGCGGTGGACGATATAAAGATAATAGTATACAATGGTAGAAGACTGTGTTTTACAAGAGTTGAAATGTATATGTCCGAATCGATAGACGAGGACAAACATTTTCAACTAATGCGTATTAGTATATTACGATGCGAGATTGGGAAGCGGTTTTTAGAGAAGTGAGGAAATGTTTAAAAACCGAGCGATAGCGATTCTGTAAAACACTTTACAAATGTGTGTTGTACATTTTTTTTTGCGCAATGGTGTTTTCAACATAATAAATAATAGTAAAATAATAACTTATTTGTTATAAAATATTTGCGTTCATTATAAACAACCAACTAACGTTAACAGTGTGGACAATGTTTATTAGTTGAGGCTACAGCAGGCCGTGACATCAATCAGTCATAAAATGGGGCAAGTACATATTTGTATTTTTTCAAATAAAGTTCAGTTCATTTAAAATACAATGAGTTGTTTCGTATAATGTATATGAACACTACCTTTTTGTATATACAATGTACGTAGTATGCATAAAGGGCAGTGGCTTCATTTCCCACACGTGGTTTGTAATATGTAATATGACAGTAGAGTTATTTAGGTGGCAATCTCGAAACGTAGGAAGCTGAGGTTTCAATCATGGTCGCAATTGCTGTAAGTACGACAAAACGCACTATCGCGCAAAAAGTCTTCTATCCTTGTATCATAGTGTATTTTATTTTATACCATATTAATTTTTATTATTAATTCAGTTAATAACATTGTATCAGATTTATTATTATGATGCTCCCTTCAGAGCAACAATTTAAAATTTACATATCGGGTGTGGAGGGAACTTTGAGTGATAGCTGCGAAATTCCGAAAGTAATTCTCAGCCGAAGGAAGCAAGGATATATTAACATGTTTTCACTAAAATATGTTATTGTAAGTTAAAATTCAGTCAACATTTCTCGTGATGTCATGTTAAATACTGACTGCGCGCAACATTCAATTTTTTGTCAAGATATCCTATAGCAATATGAAGTATGTGATGTATGCATAGTTGTTTTCTGTATATTGAACTATTTTTATTTACAGTAACGTGTCATGAACGGGTTTTAAGGGTAAACAATGCCTGTTTAAATGTGACTTGCCTAAAATAAATTCTTCGGATATATATATATATATATATATTGTGTTCACCGCTGTGGTCTCGAGGTAGCGTGCTGCCTTGTCACGCAGCGGGCCCGGGTTCGACCCCCGGTCGGGACAGTTTTTCTTGGTGAGGTTTTTGTCGGGGTTTTTCCTCACCTGTAAGACAAATGTCAGGAAAATTTTAAGGCCCAAACGGTCCCCAAAATCATATGGCCATCGTCATCATCCTTATCATTATCATCATCATCATCATCATCCTTCACCGCTGTGGAAAGCAACGGGAAGCTACCACACCTATAATTCCCTCGTATAGCTGCAAATCATAGCATGAAAATGCTATGATTGCAGTGAAGGACCTGCCCTCGGGCAGAATTACTATGGATTGATATATATTGCAGAATTACTATGGATTGATATATATTGTAGATTTTCGCGGATATAAGTATGATTAAGAAAGTTTTATTGGATTTTCCGCGTCATGGATTCAAGGTCGGCCTCTGACCACTGATTCCGACGTTTCCGCATGATCCCACATGCCATTATCAAGGAATGATAGGAACATGTGACTCGAATGTATCATTCCTTGATAATGGCATGGGCGATCATGCCGAAACGTCGGAATCAGTGGCCAGAGGCCAACCTTGAATTCACGACACGAAAAACCCAAGAAAACTTTCTTATATATATATATATATATATATATATATATATATATATATAATAAAAATTAATTCCTGGACGGGATTTGAACCCGGAGACCTCTGAATTGGTACTCCAGTGCACTACTAATTGGGCCACCAAGCAAATCCAGTATAAACATTTATTTTTCTTTATGTATATATATATTCTCTATTACGAGAGGTAGCGGGGAACTCGGGCTTCACTGCCATCTAGTTTCTGCCCGGGTTCGATTCCCGGACGGGACAGGCTCTTGGGTGAGGTTTTTTCGGGGTTTTTCCTCACCTGTAAGACAAATTTCAGAAAGTTTTGGGCCCAACGTTCCCCGAAAATTATCCGACCATCATATTCATCCTTATCATTATCATCATTCTTTATCGGTGTGGAAAGCAATGGGAAGCTACCACACCTACAATTCCCTAGTAAAGCTGCAAAGTATAGCATGAAAATGCTATGATTGCTGTGAAAGACCTGTCCTCGGGCAGAATTACTATGGATGGATGAATAGCAAATGGAAATCTTGAATAAGTGGGTGAATTCAAATATTGCAAACAAGAATGAGGAGAAAAAAAAAAGAAAATTTAAAATATGCTCAATTCTGGAAATGCATACTATTTTGTACTGTGGGGACACTCGTCATTCCATCTTCAATTAAAAATAATAAACTGAAATTGTATAAAACTGTTATTCTCCCTGCGAAATATGACTCTTACTTTAAGCGAGGAGAAAATATTACTACTAATTTGAGAATAAAGTTCTTAGGATAATTTTAGTTCCACGCCGTAGCCGAGCGGTTAAGGTAGGAAGCCTTGGTGCAGAGCTACGGGACTTGCGCTGGTTCGAGTCTCCATGGGGGAAGAAATTTTCTCATGGTATTTCGGCCAGTATGGGACCGGTGCCCACCCAGCATCGTGAGGCAATTGGGTAGCTACAATAAGTAGCGGCTCCAGGTTGAGGAACCAGCTATAACGGCTGGGGGACTCGACATGCTAACCACATGTCACCCCTACACTGGCTGTTGATCATCTACCTCTGTGATTGACACATGTGGATGTGAAGGGCCAGCAGCCGGCTGGTAAAAGGGCAACCGCTGAAAAGTGGAAAGACCCTCAATCGGAAGGATAATTTTTGGACCAAAGAGAGATGAACAAGCAGGCGAATGAAGAAGACTGCAAACAGTGCGTTTACATGATCCTTACGGGAAACCAGATATAATAAGAAAAGTTAATTCGGTGTATAATGGAAATGGACAGCTAATGACAAATGAGGGAAATTTTGAGGAAGTGGCTGAATTCAAATACCTAGGAACAATAATCACAAATAGGAATGAGATGCACAAAGAAATTAAACATAGGCTCAATTCTGGAAATGCATGCTATTATGCATTGCAGAGACTTTTGATGTCCCAACTCCTTTCAAAAAACGTTAAGCTGAAAATATATAAAACTATTATTCTACCAGTTATATTATATGGGTGCGAAACATGGACTCTTACTTTAAGGGAGGAAAGGAGATTACGAGTATTTGAGAATAAAGTTCTTAGGAAAATGTTTGGACCAAAGAGAGATGAACAGACAGGTGAATGGAGAAGACTACATAACAATGAACTACATGGTCTTTATAGGAAGCCAGATATAATAAGAACAGTTAAGTCTCGTAGACTGCGATGGGCAGGGCATGTTGCGCGTATGGGGAATGAAAGACGTGCATGGAAGCTTCTTGTAGGAAAGCCAGAGGGAAAACGCCCAGTTGGTAGACCAAGAATGAGGTGGGAGAACAACATTAACTATGATTTGAGGGAAGTAGATTATACAGGGAATGATTGGAAAGCATTAGCTCAGGATAGGGATGTATGGAGAGCTTATGTCCGCGCGGCCATGAACCTTCGGGTTCGATAGTGCCAGTGAGTAAGTAAGTAAGTAAGTCTCGTATACTGTGATGAGCGGGACATGTGGTACGAATGGGGAATGAAATAGAGGCATTGAAACTCCTTGTGGGAAAAACCAGATGGGAATGTCCAGTAGGTCGGCCAGGAATGAGGTGGGTGAAAAACATTAACCATGATTTGAGGGAAGTATATTATACATGGGATAATTGGAAAAAGTCATCTCGGGAGAGGGATATGTGGAGAGCTTATTTCTGCTCGGCCATGAAGCTACGGGTTCGATAATGCCAGTGAGTTAGTTTACTTCTAACAGGGAAAAAAATGTAGGCCTAATGAATATAAAACACTTAAAAATAGTGCTAGTATGTGAAAGCTGAGCACTGTCCAGGAGTTTATATACATGGGGATTCAGAACAAAGGTGGACCAAGTCCATATTTTATTCTTTTGAGAAAAACTGGCGATAACACGGTGGAAATTAAAAATAGAATCGCACAAACAAAACAAGCAGTAAATGCTTTAAACTCCGTTTGGTGGAGCAAATATATCATAAAAAGTAGAAAATTACAAATATATCAAACCATAATTCAGAGCATTTTAACATATAGTGCTGAAGTCTGGCAAATTCCTACCAGGGAAATGAAAACAATTTTAAGTACAGAAATTGATGCTTTAAGAAGATCAGCTGCTAAATCTAGAATGGATAGAATACGAAATAAAGAAATAAGGGAAATTATGGGTGTACAAGAGGAGCCGGACATCATAGACATTATAGAAAACAAAAGATTACAGTGGTATGGCCATGTCAAAAGAATGCCAGAGCAAAGATTCCCTAAAATTGTTATGGAATGCATCCCAATGGGAAGGAGGAAGAGAGGAAGACATAAGAAAACTTGGATACAAGCAGCTATGAATATCAGAGAATTGGAGGAAGATCAATGGATGGACAGAGAGGAATGGCGTTTGGTTTTCCGGAAGACGGCGGCAGCTGCCATGATACCGGATGATAATGAGAAAAACTGATATAAAGTTAAAGTAATATATTTAATTACATGTGAAAAATTCAACATTAACTTTTTTTTACATTGAAGAACAATTACAATACTTAGTTCACCAGTTCTCTGAAGAATTATTGGTATTTTAACCCAAATTCACAACAACAAAAAATATGATTTTCAATTTTTTGAATGTCCACGCCTCATTTGAAGATAAAAGACTTGTGAGACCATAACTTACAGGATAATATATTGATGGACCTACATGTGATCGGGGGATACAACCATACATTCTACCAATTACACTGAGCAACAAAAAGAAACTCACCTAGAAAGTAAGAAATGACGATTTTTAGCTATATTTCGCCTGTGGAGCATCCTTCTTGATGGTCCAACAATAATCGGCCAGCATATTAGGATTCCATTTGCCTTGATATCTCTTTTCCATAGCTGAAATCTCCTGAGTTAGCTCATTTGGTTTTATTTTACAATGGACAAATGGACGAAAAAACGTGTATTAAAACAATAATTATTTAAATCCATTCATTGAAATTGAAATAAAAAAACTGTGGGTGATAGAGAAATTCCGAATACATATTTGAAAACACGATAATTAAGTACAACAGTTTGTACTCATGAGACAAAAATTGTGTTGACCAGTGTTATTCAAGTCTCGTTAGGTAAATTTCAAGAATCTGATTGGCAGGATCTTAAAATAGGATTCCTACCAAATTTATGAAAAATAAATCTGAAGGTAAAAGGAGTGTACCTGTAAACATCCGCGTGGAGACATGGGTACTCCCTCGTGGCAGTTTCTTAACCAAGCGACTTGATTTACGCTTATTTCCCTACACATATCATCGAGTGACATGTGGTTAGCACATTGCCTGAAAGAGGCATCTGGTAGGCAATTAAGTATTATTTGGTGGGAAATGCCGATTACATTTTAATCAGGTGCACTAAATTTAGGTTTGAAGTTATTTTACGAGCCCGAATATCTTCAGAATCGGACAAACGGCTTTAATTCCCTGTCGAAGGACTTTCCTCTTGTATTTTTTCCATCCTAAAAATCTATCGGCCGGCCGAATTAGAACTCGCGACCCTCGGGATCAGAGGCAAGTAACTTAACACCTAAACTACCGAGGTAGGTTAGTGTCATTTGTACGTAGAATAATTTAAGAAGATTTCAAACACTCAAAAAAATGGTTTTGTTATAAGATGGAGAAGAGACGATTTGAAAAATGAACTGTTTATATCAAATAGAAAGTTCCCAAAATATTAAATATTAAACAAATGTTAGGCGTGTTTCCATAAATAGCCCATGACGCAAGAGGCCTAGAAGGCTCTTGGTCAACCACCCGAATGCTGTCTCACATCTACATATACGTAAGAGTCGAAAGTTACATGAAGTGTTCAGGGAAGGAGCCAAGTAAGCCACTTTTTTTTCTGTCGGAATGAAGTTAACGATGCCATTAGTTTCTCCATAGAAATTACTATCTTTTAGAAGTTCGAAACAGTTAAACAAACAGTTTAGTCATGAGTTAATTTACCTTGAAAATTTAGCATTCATATAAAGTAATAGGTATGTTGAATAATTAACCCTTAAATTGGCAAAACAATAATTTCTCGTATCCTTTATTTAAATGTAACGGACCGTAGTGAAAACGAAATCATGCGTAACTGTTATTACGTATATTGTGTATTTCTACACACACATTTCAGTAATTTCTTATTGTTAGCTTTCTTCTGTTTTTATTAAAACTATTAAGTAAAGTGATCTCACAACAGGCCCGGAGGCCCCTGGTGTAGTAGGAGGTTAAGGCTCCCACTTTTTCTAGACAATCGGCACTTTATGTCAGCCGGGTAGTCAGCCCTGCGTGACGGCCGCCTTTACCCCCAGAACAAGCGTCTGGTACTCATATCCGTTAGAGGCTAAGTCGACCCCAGGGCCATGGTGCCGCCAGAGGGTTTGGGTCAGTTTAAAAAATCCTGACCCCAACGGGACTTGAACCCTCGACCCTCCGGCTTGTAGCTCAGTGCCTTAACCACTACGCTACAGCGTGCCCCATTAAAACAATTGATGTATCCTAATGATTAATTGCGAATTTAAGGGTTAAAAGTTCGTTTCCTAAGTTTCATGAAAAAAGTGACTTGCCTGGTCTTTTTCTTGTGCCCTTCACGTATCGAATCCATGGTTTTTGGGGTCACGAATTACATTGTGCCAAGAAGATGGGTTAAATATATACCCGAGCAACGCCTGGCAATTACCTCATGATGATATTTTAGTCCACGGCTATGGTCTAGAGGTAGCATGCTGCCTTGTCACGCAACGGGTCCGGGTTCGATTCCCGGTCGGGACTGGCTCCTGGATGAGGTTTTTCTTTTCGGGGTCTTTCCTCACCTGTAAGACAAATATCAAGAAGCTAGGGCCCCGAAAATCATCCGGTCATCACCATCATCGTTATCATGATCATCCTTCACCGGTGTGGAAAGCAACGGGAAGTTACCACACCTAAAATTACCCAGTAAAGGTGCAATGCATAGCATGATAATGCTATAATTGCAGTGAAAGTCCTGCCCTCTGTCAGAATTACTGTGGATGGATGGATGGATATATATTTGTTTATATACATGTATGTCAAAGCTCTAAGGGCCGCAAATTTTGTTTCTAACTAAACTCGTCATATAGCAATTAACTATGAAAATTAAGGGCAAGTACAGTACGTTAAATAGCAAAATCAAGAATTAGAAGTGCGGGTTAACTTGAAGCGAAAATTTAAAAATCGCTCTAATGGCCATAATTTTCGATTTTTCGCAACGAAACTAGGTATGTGTAATTAGAATAGAACGACTACTGTTTAAAAATCAGCGAAATCGAATTGTTAGGAATTGGAATTTAACGAAAGATATGACTTTAAAAAAATGTCTAATGGCCGCCATGTTTCTTTCCTCACAACATAACTGTATACATACGATTTAATTAACAGATGAAAGACATTCTGTAAACCAGACAAAATTGGACCAGAATTCGACTCGCTGAGCAATTTGATTAGTGTAAGCAATTCCTGCATGACGAACGTTTTTAGATTTGACATGAAACACAGCTTTATTTCCTTCACGAAGAGAACTATATCGTCGCTTAAGAAACAATACCGCGTCACTGACACTTGGTGAAATTCACATTTTTATACTGTTAGCATCACTGAAGAAGTGCGCTCAGTTCAAACATAGATTAGGATGACTATTTAACTCATGCCCCAAATGGGAATCAATGACCAATCACGTTTCAATGATTTCTGTTTTACAACCAATCAGAGTTGTGTTTCACGAAATATTTATCAGTGTTATAATTACCATATTAAAGAAAGCTCCTCCTTCTTAATATTCTGACCATTATTTTGCAGTGACAGATCCCATGAGAAATACGGCTACCAGATTGGATATATAGTGCATGAATGTCAACACATGCCGCATGCGGGAGTTAATATAAAAACATTTGTAGCAATTGATTATACCACCAAAAAAAGAAACCACTCTTTGCACTTTCTTAAATGTATTTTTTCCCAGGTAACAATCCAGAAAAATATAATTGTCATATTTACATCATACGACATCAGAAATGAATTAATATACAGTTTGATGTGTTTCATTTTTTCTCCACTAGAGAGCATTCTTACAATATTGCGTTCCTTTGGCAATAAATAGTATGATCTGGTTGCAGTGATAAACAAAAGAAGCAGTTGAAGCGTACCTATCGTTTCTCATTTGTTTTTAAACATCGCCGTTTACAATAAATATATAAATATTTTAAAATAACTACAGTTAAATAATGATTTGTGAGTAAACAGCTTAATTTTATTCGTTAAATAGTCCTAACAAATACCACTCTTGATTTCCAAATTCTCTTGATAAATTCACTCCTCACTTCGTGAGTCGTGAATTTATCGATAATTTGGAAATCACTCGTGGCATTACTTATGAAAATTTGTACCATGACCTCGCTAATCTTATAGATACAATGGTTTCAATCTATAAGTACTAAGGAGAAAAATAAACCGTTTTTTTTTTTTTGTTTCTCGTGTAAAATTTGTATTTTGTTAGTTACGCGGTATTGTTTCTTAAGCGACGATATTCAAGATTTTTACTCCTTCGATCGGTTTTGAACCCATGAAAGTTGTATTTAGAGAAGTGTACGATAACTTCAACACTACCCGGAAAATGAACAAGGAAAATTTATAGTACAATTTCATCAACATGATCATATAAATCCTGTCATTTATTTATAGACGACGACAGTTTCTTGTCTTATATGCAGAAAGATATAAAACATAATTCCGCCAGTGGGCTGTGGGTAGGAAGGGGATGATTGTCATTCATCAGAAGGGTAATGGGGAGGAACTGTTTGGGGTTGAGCCCTCGCTTGTCGAGATGATCTCAATGTGTCTGAATCACTGATTGTATCTCTCTGGTTTCTATGGTTACGCAATCACCAGCACTTTGCCTTGTCACTGGCTTCTTCTCACATCTCCCTTAATCATCTAACTTGGGATAAAGATGGACAAAATACTGTAATTCGCAACATAAAAAGCTACACTCTGTGATGAGAACAGCTTACGCCGATGAGATGCTATGAAGAGTCGTCATCACAGGAACCCTGAAAAATAAATGATTGAGATGAAAATGGGCATGTTATTAAATTCTAGGGATTGTTATGGGAATTATGCCTTACCGTAATTTTAAAAAACACAAAAAATAGACATTTGACTGTTGAAAAAGTAATTACAGATCTGAAGTGCAGGCATACTGTATAGGCCTACAGGTTGTAACTAAATTACCATTACAGACCTTAAAGACGTGAAGGGGTGACCAAGACACTTAAGTTTAGTGTAGGAATCCATGTCCAGAAACGTACCGTTTTCCCGATATACGCACAATACCACAACACTCGTTGCTGCTCTCTGATGTCTACTGCTTGTCGTCTGGGTCCACAAGATTGGCACGATGTGACGACCATCTACGTCAACACAGACAAGGTACCTCCGATATCATGTTCTGGTACGCACAGTCATCAACCTTGGTCTTGCAACATCCACCGCAGCCATAACCCCAGCCAGTATGTCTTCCTCGGATGCCACTTATGTCTCGTAAATCAAGGATTTCATGTGACCCCACACGTAGTAGTCTAGTGGGGTCAAGTTGGGAAATCGTGCAGGGTCTTTGGCGCCGAAAATGCGTCTTGGTCCTCACTACCCGCCTCCAAGTATGTAATGGGAATTTAGTTACACCTGTGTTTGTGTGTATGTTCATACAATCTTAGTAACAAATATTAGGAGTGGTAATTTTACTATAAACACAAAAAACTGGAAGAGACATAAATATGAAACTGTCGACATTTCAAATGATATGCGGAACTATGCATAAAGCATTAAAAAACAAAACAAGAAGAGATACTAGATTGAAGTTTTATAAAACATTGGGAGTTCCTGAATTACTTTATGAGAGTGAAACTTGGGTAATGACCAAAAAATTACGAAATAGAATACAAAGCGTAGAAATGAACTTCGTTAGAAAAACAAAAGGCCTCACAAGATTGGAACGGATAAAGAATGAAGATATATGAACAGAGTTAAATATATATCCATTGAATTATAGAATCAAAGAATATAGAATATAGGTTTAGACATGTAGAAAGAATGGATGTAACAAGGTTACCAAAAGTAGCATTTAACTATAAGCCAAGAGGTTCAAGGAATGTAGGAAGGCCAGTGAGAAGATGGACAGAACAACTGTGAGGCGGAACAGGCGATTTGCCTAGCCCGTGAAGTGAAGAAGAAGAAGATCATCTTAGTTGGATTTCTTCAATCACTTGTGCAATATCCTTTTCTACATTCATTATTTATCTTATTGTATTTTTTTTATTTTACCTAATTTTGATATTCTTGCCGATCTTCTTAAATAGTCCATTTCTGAAAAGACACACAAACAAACAAAGAATTATTGAAATTGATACCTAAGCCAACGTGGATAAAGGGAATTCAAGACAACATGAGGAAGATAAATATTACAGAAGCAGACATGCAAAACTGGGAAGTGTGGAAGAAAAAAATGTATGTTTTGGTTGAGGATACCTGTGTAAATAACAGAACCATTCCTGAAATAGAATTTATATATATATATATATATATATATTACTGGGCGATAGCGAGTATGTGTATGTTTGTCATCATCATCATCATGGTAGGCCGTCGGCCTGTTCCGCTCTCAGAATTCATCTTCCCATCGTCTTCTAGGACGTCCCACATCTCTATAGCCTTGAGGTTGGTACAACACTGTTTGTTTTGTTAGCCTAGAAGAGTCCATTCTTAAAATATGTTCATGCCATTTTTGTTTATAGTTTTGTATTTTTTTCATTTAGATTATAAATTTTGAGATCTTGCCTAATTGTTTCACTAGGAATGTGGTCTCTTAGAGTACCTATATCCTGCAACGAATCTGAGGAACTTCATCTTTGATGTTTCTAGTAATCTTCTGCCTGATCTATGATATCATGGCCCAATTCTCTGATCCATATGTCACAATGGAAACTGTCATTACCTTATGAAACTGTTGCATTGTTTCTTTTGTTGTTTTTGTTTGTAGTGTTCTTTTAATAGTCCCACACATACTTTGAAATGTATAATTTTTTGCATGTATATAATTTTCCCAATTTAATGTGACATCCTAAATATTTAAAACTCTGTACTTGTTCGATAATTTCATCGTTCAAAACTGTGTATTTGTATTGTAAGCTCATATTTCCCTTTACAGAGATTTAGGCGCTCTCCCCCCTGTAGGGAAGAATTTGATCCGTACTGATTTAGTTACACTTGTTTTCGTATAGATGTCATTTTTGAGTGGTCCGTGGTCAGCGTTCCGCCTCATACTGACATCTAGGAAACCAAGGTAGTACTAGGACGGGAAATGTTTGTATATAAATAAATGTATATGAGTACACACACATATTTATAATTAACCTCCCTCAAATCGAGGTTCATGTTATACTTTCACTATATTCTTGACTTACCTACTGGGCGCTTTCAATCTGGTTTTCCACAGGAAGTTAAATTACTAATATTTCATTCCCAAACCGTAGGACATTTCCTTCCCATCGCAGGCTAGGATACCTAAATATTCGTATTACATTAGGTTTCCCATAAAGATCATATAGCTCACTGTTATGTAATCTTCTCCCTTCACCTGTCTGTTCGTCTCTTTAGGTCCAACATTTTTCTAAGAACTTTATTCTCAAATATTCGTAATAGTTTATCCTTCCTTAAATAAGAGTCCAAACTTTCGCATCCATATAATATAATTGAAAAAAAAAAGTGTTTTATATATTTTCAGATTTGTGAGAGAAGTTGGGATGACGAGAGTCCTTATATTGCAAAATAGCATGCATTTCCAGAATTGAGACTACTTTTAAATTCTTTCTACACCTTATTCCTGTTTGTAATCATTTTTCCTAGGTATTTGAATTTATCCACTTCTTCAACATTTTCCTCATTTGTCTTCAAATACTCTTATTTCCATTATATAATAAATTAATACGTGTGACCATATACTTTGTTTTATTGATATTTACTTATAGACCAATTTCTTTATGTTAATAGTGTTCGTATATTTGTCCTTACTATGCCCTCGTTATTGCCTAAAAACACTACATCATCAGCAGGCTTAGGAACAAAAACTATTAATACCTAAGTGTGAAGATAATATGATGTATGGTGAAGCGAAGTGGTGCGTTGGAGTTTGTTTACTTGTGGGTCCGTGAGCAGAGACATGGTATCCGGTTGAGTGTTCCGCATGGCTAGCGCGCTCGGTGGCCCGGGCTGGGATCTAAGGTTCGATTTTTGGCGGTTCTAGAAGGATGTTGGTGGTGGGCCACTCAGGAAACTTTCGACTTTTTTCTCATTTTGCGAATTTCATAGCATCGTCGCTAGGGCTAGGAGTTTTATGTAATACAATATAAGGTTGCAGTGCAGATAGTATATATATATTCAACTGTTCGTGTGTGAAAACAAAACAAAAGACAGTCAGAAGTCTAACTTCTTATTATACTATTGAATTGTTTGTGTGTGAAACCAAAACAAAAAATAGTCAGAAGTCTAACTTCTTATTATACTATTGAATTGTTTGTGTGTGAAACCAAAACAAAAGATAGTCAGAAGTCTAACTTCTCACTATATCATTCAACTGTTTGTGTGTGATATCAAAACAAAAGACAGTCAGAAGTCGCTAACTTATCATTACTTACTTACTTATTCACTGGCACCATCGAACCCGTAGGTTCATGGCCGCGCGGACATAAGCCCTCCATATGTCCCTATCCTGAGCTAATGCTTTCCTATCATTCCCTGTATAATCCACTTCCCTCAAATCATAGTTAATGTTATTCTCCCACCTCATTCTTGGTCTACCAAATGGGCGTTTTCCCTCTGGCTTTCCTACATAGAAGCTTCCATGCAAGTCTTTCATACCCCATACGTGTAACATGTCCTGTCCATCGCAGTCTACGAGACTTAACTGTTCTTATTATATCTGGCTTCCTAAAGACCATGTAGTTCATTGTTATGTAATCTTCTCCATTCACCTGTCCATCTCTCTTCGGTCCAAAAAAAATCCTAAGTACTTTATTCTCAAATACTTGTAATCTCCTTTCCCCCCCTTAAAGTAAGAGTCCATGTTTTATAATATAACTTGTAGAATAATAGTTTTATATATTTTCAGTTTAACGTTTTTTGAAAGGAGTTGGGACATCAAGAGTCTCTGCAAAGCATATTAGCACGCATTTCCAGAATTGAGCCTATGTTTAATTTCTTTATACATCTCATTCCTATTTGTAATTATTGTTCCTAGGTATTTGAATTCAGCCACTTCCTCAAAATTTCGCTCATTTGTCTTAGCTGTCCATTTTCATTATATAACGTATTTCTACGTATGATCATATATTTAGTTTTATTGATATTTACTTCCAGTCCTAATTTCTTAGTGTTACTCAATAGTGTGTACGTGTTGTCCTTTAGTATCCCCTCGCTATCGGCCAATAGTACTACATCAGCATAAACTAACAGTCTATTCATCAGCATGTTCTAAGAACTTATAAACATTTAATGGCATGCTCAATAATATATATTCCTCATTTCGTTTACACTGTTTTCCTTCTTGTTTTAGCTTTTCGTTTTACCTTTTCGTTAACTTTCTATATAGTACTACATCAGCATAAACTAACAGCTTATTAATACCATTGAGTTGTAAGCCTTCCTCATTCTCTAAATATTTAATGGCATGCTCTAGTACAAAATTAAATAGTAGAGGAGATAGTGCATCTCCTTGCTTCAACCCATTGTGGATTTCAAAAGTGTCCGAAAACAGTTTGCCTACACGCACCCTACTCTTTGTGCTATTTAGACACATTCGTATAAGTCTAACTAACTTTTTAGGAATTCCGAACTCCTGCAGGATACTATATAACTTCTCCCTCTTAATAGAATCATATGCTTTTTTGAAGTCTACGTATAGTTGATGTACAGTACCATTATATTCCCATTTATTTTCTAAAATCTGTCTTATACTAAAAATCTGATCTGTTGTAGACCTGTTTCTTCTAAATCCACATTAATGATCTCTTAGAATGTCACTAACTTCTCATTATACTATTAAGTTGTTTGTGTGTGAAACAACGACAAAAGATAGTCAGAAGTATAACTTCTCATCATACTACGTTGCAATCTTAACGTTTAGTACATAAAAATCCCTTAACATAAGTTGGCGTATTCGTGACTTAAAACCCCGAATCCATCTCTACTAATTTAATATAAACCTCCTATGAAACGAACTTAGTAGGCTGCATTCTAAATTCACTGTGATTTTTGTTTTCATAGTGGATTCAAGTATCTGACTGCTGTGATAATAGACTGTTGGTGCCACTGTAAGGCTCAGGTGGCACTTGACATATAAAAAGTACCTATAAGGTGACAGGTAAAAGTAAGTTAATGGAATCGTGCTATACTGTACTTTTATACGTAGCAAATGCGGGAGCACGTTTAAATCTTGGTTTACATCCACATTATGTTACTTTATGTTGTTTACGGAACTCTGTAGTAAGGTTGTGTGCACATTAGTTGTTAGATTCTAAGTCTATTCATCAGCATGTTCTAAGAACTTATAAACATTTGATGACATGCTCAATAATATATATTCCTCATTTCGTTTACACTGTTTTCCTTCTTGTTTTAGCTTTTTGTTTTACCTTTTTGTTAACTTTCTGTTATTCTCACATATAGACACAAGGACAGATACACACACAGACCCAAGGTGGAGAATTAAAAAATCCTCTACCCCGCCGGAATCGAACCCAGGTCGCCGAGT